>CAUYQG010203332.1:0-18767 GCA_963574415.1 Tarsius wallacei | reverse complement strand
GACATCACACAACCTGCCTAGGTTGAAACAAGAAGAAATCGAGACCCTTAATAGACCAATAACAATCAAGGAAATTGACTATGTAGTAAGAAAACTCCCTACAAAAAAAGGCCCTGGACCAGATGGCTTTCCAGCAGAATTATAAAATACATTTAAGGAGGAGCTGATACCAATCCTACTGAACAGAGATTGAACAAAAAGAAGTAAAAGCAACCCCACATTCCCTGAAAAGTATTTTAGGCATTTGAGAAACATGGAACTCTCCCCAAATCATTTTATGAAGCTAACATCACATTGATACACAAGCCAGGTAAAGACCACACAAAGAAAGATAACTACAGGCCAATATCTTTGATTAACATAGATGCTAAAATTCTCAACAAGATCCTAGCAAACCGGATTCAACAACACATCTCAAAAATCATCCATCATAACCAAGTAAGCTTCATCACTGGGACGCAAGGCTGGTTCAACATTCGTAAGACCGTAAATGTAATTAAATACATCAACAGACGTCAAAACAAACACCACATGATTATATCATTAGATGCAGAAAAAGCTTTTGATAAAATCCAACACCCCTTCTTGATAAAAACCCTCGAACATCTAGACATATGTGGAACATACCTCAAAGTAGTAAAAGCCATCTATGAGAAACCCCAGCCAGCATACTACTAAACAGACAAAAATTGGAACCATTTCCCCTGAAAACTGGAACGAGACAAGGATGCACACTCTCACCCCTCCTGTTCAGTACAGTATTGGGAGTCCTGGCTAGAGCAATCAGAAAAGAGAAGGTGATCAGGGGTTTCCAAATAGGAAAAGAGGAAGTCAAGTTATCTCTCTTTGGAGACAACATGATTGTGTACCTTGAAAACCCAAGATAATCTGTCAAAAGCCTCCTTGCACTGATAAAGGACTTTGGCAAAGTCTCAGGGTATAAAACAAATGTGCAAAAGACAATCGTATTTCTTTACACCAATAATAGCAAACAGAAACCAAAATAAACAGCACAATCTCATTCATAATAGCCACAAAAAAAATGAAATACCTTGGCATCTTCCTAACCAGAGATGCGAAAGAACTTTACAATGAAAACTACAAAACACTGCTCAAAGAAATCAAAGATGACACAAACAAGCAGAAAAATATCCCATGCTCATGGATTGGAAGAATCAACATTGTGAAGATGTCCATCTTACCTAAGGCAATCTACAGATTTAATGCAATACCCATCAAATTACCAGCAACATTCTTCTCAGATCTAGAAAAGACAATACAGGAATTCATATGGAAACACAAACGACCAAGAATAGCCAGAACAAACCTCAGCAAAAAAAAAAAAAAAAAAAGCAGGAGGTATCACAATAACAGACTTTAAACTTTACTATAAAGCTACAATAATCAAAACAGCTTGGTATTGGTACAAGAACAGGCATATAGACCAATGGAATAGAATCGAGATTCCAGAAGGAAGACCTCAATTTCTCAACCAACTCATCTTTGACCAAGCCTCCATCACTCACTACTGGGGAGAGGAGAGCCTATTCAGTAAAGAGTGGTGGGAAAACTGACTGACCACATGCAGAAGATTCAAACAAGACCCCTATCTATCCCCATACACAAAAATTAACTCTAAATGGATCAGAGACCTAAATGTAAAACCTCAAACCATAAGAACCTTAGAAAATGCAGGACACACCCTTATGGAAGTTGGAGCTGACATCCAATTCCTGAACAAAACCTGAAACGCATGTGCCATAAGAGATAAGATAGGCTAGTGGGACCTCATTAAACTGACAAGCTTCTGCAAAACCAAAGAAACCATCTCTAGAGCAGGGATACAGCCCACACACTGGGAAAAAGTATTTGCCAACTCCATGTCTGACAAGCCTAAAATCTAGGATCTACAAGGAACTCAAATGTGCTGAAAAGGAAAAAAAAAAAACCCATTACGAAATGGGCAAAAGATATGAACAGACACTTCTCAAAAGTGGACATAAGAGCAGCCAACAGATACATGAAGAAATGTTGTACCTCACTAGTCATCCAGGAGATGCAAATTAAAACTACCCTGAGATACCACCTAACTCCAGTCAGAATGGCCATTATCAATAACTCAAGAAACAACAGATCCTGGAGAGGATGTGGTGAAAAGGGAATATTTCTACACTGCTGGTCGGAGTGTAAACTATTGCAGCCTCCGTGGGAATCAGTGTGGCGATTCCTAAAAGCTCTAAAAATTGATCTTTCAAATGATCCCACAATCCCCCTACTGGGAATATACCCTGAAGAACTCAAATCACTATATAAAAAAGATAACTGCACACGTATGTTTATCGCAGCATTGTTCATAATAGCAAGAACCTGAAACCAACCATGCTGTCAAAAGAGGACTGGATTTTAAAAATGTGGTACATATACATGATGGAATACTATGCAGCCATAGAAACGAACAAAATCATGAACTTCACAGCAACTAGAGTTTATAATAATGAGTGATCTCTCACAGAAACAAAGATCTGAGTATCACATGTTCTCACTCATAAGTTGACCTTGAACAACTATCATAATACTATAAGAAAAGGATTGACAGTGGTGGGAAACTATGAGCAGGAGCAGGGAGGGGAAGGGAGGTGGGATTAACAGTTGTCAACATCTGTCTGGGGACAGGAGGGGGCACACCTCATCAACAAGGGTACCTGCACAATGCATATTTGTATACCTAACCCTTAACTGCACCCCACAATCTTAAAATAAAAAATATGTATTAAATTTTTAAAAATGAGGAGTAAGGTGAGATCACTCCTTTTAAAAGAAAAAAAGAAAATAAACACAAAGACTTTTGAAGTAGCCTATTTTGTGCTCTCCAGTCAAGGACCTACTCTGTTGATCAATCTACCTCCACCATGTCCCAAACAATGATAGTCAGGTAGCCAGTGTTTCCATTGTTACAATGCCCACAAAACAACTGAGAAACTCTCTTATGAACTATGGAATTTGCTGACATTGTTATCTGACTTGATTGAGAACATAATTTTCCTACAAGTTACAGTTTTCCTTTGATTCAGTTCCCTGACTCATCTCCCAAAGCAAGCATCTTACTAGGTCAGGGTCTTTACAACTGTATTCCAAAGACTAATGAGGTTCTTCAAAATGGTAATATTCATTCTGAAAGCGTTCAATTTGAATTACAATAATTACATTCTTAAATATTTTTTAAAAACAATAAAATAATAACACGCTGAAATGGAATGTATACAATACTGTAATTCATTGGAAATCACTAAAATGTTAATTTGTGCTGCCAGGTAATTTGGGTGTTGGTACAGACCTTGATTGGTAGCTATTCCTACTATCTCTATTTAACACAAGAGTCCCTTGAGATTGCATGTTGAACTATCCAAAACACTGTTTCTATTTGCAATTTATTTGTGTGAATTAGAACTGTTTCTACACTGTGCAATCAAAATCTCATAGAAGAATAAATTAGATACTAAAATAGAACATAAGAATACAACTATCACCCAGACCCTCTATTTCAAATGTTTGTATTCATTGAAACTTTATTGTGTCCTGATTACTGAGAACTCAGTAAATAGTATGCATTTGAACTTAAAATATTCTATTATAAGTTTACATATTACAGCTCTCTGTGAGATTCCATTTGATTAATATAATACTGGTAAAATAATATTTAAAAACAAGTATCCTAAGTAAACCCTGAGCTGCCAACACAGTATAGTGGAACAAAGCCAATTACAAGAAATAAGCAAAGACATGGCATCCCAATGAGGTGCCCATTCAAAAATGATGCCTAGAAAGAAATGTACCCTTATATTTCTCTTCAAGAAACTAAAGGACCTATTCATAGAGTTCTGTGTCATTGTTAAGGCTCTGAAGTCTTCCAGTACTATTATTATAGATACTGTCCATATTCAGGAAACATGATACTCTTCTCTCTGCCCACTGCAAATAAAATTGACTCTTTTCTCTTCTTATCAAATCTACAGCCACTCCCCTTTGAAGCAGTAAATGGCTCAAAAGAGTATGAGGCACAGATTGTCCTGGACTTTCAATTATACACAAGGGTAGCTAAATATCTAGTAGATGGGAAGAATATAGACCAAAGTGTTTTATATCTGAGAACTGACCACCCAATGCTATACTTCCTCCAGTGTCTTTCAATCTGCCCCACTAAAATCAAACTCTTTCCACCTTACTACTGATAGGATCTTTAGAGGTCTTTATCGCTAAGATCAGGCACTTTTGGTGAAAAATCATATCAGTAGTGTAACTTCTCAACGGTGGTATTTTCTTGCCAATCTTGTTCCCTGGGCACTCAACCTGGTCTACTGGCAGTCTATTTAAATAATCCCTATGCTTCTTTATTCCTGTCTCTGACCAGCTTGATTGGACCTTCTCTGTTTCTGCTCGACTTTATATTCTGGCTCCTGCCCTCTTCAGTCTGCCTCCCCTTTCTTTTTTTCTTGTTCTGGGCTCTCTCAGCAATGGCCCTAGCCCAGGTCCTCATGTTCTTGTCTCTTGCCTATAAACACCATCCTTGACAGTGTACCTTGAACAATCTACCTCTCCAATGACCATATTGGCATCAATCCATACCATTTTTGTTTGAAAATAATAACAAAAACCTAATATTCAATTCTGCTTTGTGATCATCTGGAGGGATGAAGGTAATTCCTTCTTTTATAAAAACTGTAAAGTAAAAGATGATATGCAGATACTTTTTAAACAGTAATTCAAACCGCCTGTTTTCTTGATCCAGTAAATACATACCAATAAAACTGGCAAAGACAAGAATAAAAAATATATAGTTAATGATTTAAATAAATCCCTCTGAGCCCGGGGCCCTTGAAACATATTGCTATTTTACTGTTGGCTTGCATAGCCAGGTGCCTACACTCTCTGCTTCTTATTAACTTCATTCTGTCTGTTTTTGTGAATTTCCCAAGTTCCTCTTCTTACATTATTTATATTTCTAAAAACCTTATTATCATTTAAATTATATCTAAAAGCAACTGACTGTGCTCCATCTGAAGCATAGAGGGAAAAGGGGAGTGGGCAGGTTCTGAGGTAAATCCTACTGGGTTCTTTCCTGCCTTTCTCCCCCTCAAATACATTTACCCAAAAGGAATCACATTAAAGTAAATATCAAAGGCATTACTGAGGTGCAGGGTTGACAAAAACTTTTATAAAAGCAGGGAAGGGAAACGCTTTGGACATGGGGTGGTCTTTCAGGGAGAAGGTTTCAGGTACAGATGATCTGCATGTAAGCCTTAGATAAGGAGTTCTCATTATTTTCCCCATCATTCCACAGCCCACTACTTTCTAAATAGGCAGTCCACTGCTTTGCCACTTAGCTGAAAAGAAATATGTGATTGGAGGAACTCTGGTGAAGTAAGAATCCCAAGAAAATATGGTATAACCTATAATGAAAAACTAAGAAAATAGTAAAAGAATGAGGTACGTCCATATATGCTGGTGTAAAAAGATTTTCAGAAAATATTGCAAATAGTAAAAAGGAAGAGGTCTACATCATAAAATGTATGCTTTAAAACCCCCAAGACTACATAGAGCATGTAAATGTAAAATCATTAAAAAGGAAGTGAAGGTATGGCTGGTAGAATACAAACTATTGACACTGATTACTGTCTTAGTTCTTTTCCTGTTGCTATAACAGAATACCACAGACAGCATAATTTATTAAAAAAGAAAACTTTGTTTATCTCATGGTTGGGAAGGCTGGTAAGTCCAAGAGCCTGGTGCCAGCATCTGGTGAGGGCTTTTATGCTACATCATAACATGACAGAGGGCAGCACATGACTAGAGGGCATGAGAGCCAGAGAGAGCTCATGTTTATAACAAAGCTGCTCTCATGATAAGAAACTCACTCCCATGATCGTGGCATTAGTTCAATCATGAATGCAGAAACCTCATTAATTCATTAATCCATTTATGAAGGTAGAGAAATTAAGCTTTTAACACAAACTTTTGGAGGACATATTCAAACCATAGCATTATGTTTGAAAAGGAAAATTAATAGCTATTGAGTGGTACTTTTATGTCTCATTTTATACACTTCAAATTTTTAATAATAAATGGGGATTATGTTTAACATATATAAGAAAAAAATGAAGGTGATTTCTGAATTGGAGATGATACCAGTATGGTCCTGATAATCTTCATTCTCCAATCTTCTATTCTTCTCATCCACTAACACAAATTTAAAGTACCTGAGACTACAGACAGAAATTCATTTCCTCAAAGGGTCCATATTCCTCCAGGCCCTCATAATGCTTTCCTTTCAACCTAGGATTCCCTCCTTTTGCTCTTTCCCCCATTTCAATGTGGCTAATTTGTTCTTGTCTTGCTGTTTGTGCTTAGATGTCACTTTATCCAGAAAAAAAATGGCTCCACATTCCACTCTGAACCATCTTCCTCCCTTTCTCTACCCATTCTGCCAGAAAAATCAAGACCAGGACAAGCAGGTCATCAGTTGGCCCAGATTAGTGCCCAGTTAGAAAAGGAAATGACAGTAATCCCAGCACTTTGGGAGGCTGAGGTGAGAGAATTGCCTGAGCCCACGGGTTCAAGACCAGCCTGGGCACCTTGGCAAGACCTCATCTCTACAATAAATCAAAAAATTAGCTGGGCATGGTAGAGCATGCCTGTAGTTCTGGCTTCTTGGAGGGTAGTGGCAGAAGGATCACCTGAGTCCAGCAAGTCGATGCAGGGTAGCTGTGAGCATGCCACTGCACTCCAGTCTGGGTGACAGAGTGAGACTCCAATTCAAAAAAAAAAAAAAAAGGAAATGACAAGTACAATGAACTATCAGGGAAGAGATATACTTCTATGGTATAATTTACAAACATTTCAAATATCTGATTTTAAGAAATACATACTGTGCTCCCAGAGACCTAGATTTCCACAATTATGGCACCAACTATTCAACATTGTAATAGTCTACTTGCTTATCTGCATCTCTCATCTAAATGCAAATGCTATGGGACCATAAAGGAAGATTACTTGTCCATTATATTCTTTACTATAACTCAGAACTAGCACAGTAGATACTAAATATTTATGCATGGGATACATGTATATATCACAAAGGTCAGTGACTTACTCAAAATAAGTGATATTGTAGATAAGAAAATGTTACATCTCTTACTCCAGAACTATAGATTCTTCTAACTACAGGACTGAAAACCAAGAGGAACCAGTAACTGGGGACCAAGCACAGCTTCTAGTGGGTTGTTTTCTAGAGAAACAAAACCAATATGATATGTATATCACTTACATGATACATAATATATATGATATGTTATATATATGTGTGTGTATGTGTATAAACACACATACAGAGATTTATTTTGAAGTATTAACATAGGCTCTCTGGATTAAGATGGCCAACATGAGGCAGTTAGAGTGAGTTTCTCTTACAGAATAAACCAAAATAGAGTTTCCTCAGCACCCAGAGAGGAACAGACCCAGCAGCACACTCCAAGAGTCTCCAAAGGATTGATACTAGATACTTAGAGCAAAGAAGACAAAAAAAAATCCACCAACCTGGGCTGGAACTGGCCAGACTCTTGCCTGCACCACGACAGTTCAACAAAACCTCCAGACATAGTAGGGAAGATAAGTAACAGAAACTCAGGAGTTCTTTGCTCCTGCCACAAACTTTCAGGACTCCTGAGGCTTGTGGGACCCTAGTCTCTCAGAGGAAATGGCCTGACCCACAGCTGTACTCTGCCATGGAGAGGTGCAGGTAAAAATCCTTGAGCAGTGCCAGTCACTATCTCCCAGGAACTCAACCCTTGCGGGGTGGAGTGGCTACTTTCCAGTCAGCTAGGGATTGAATAGGCCCCAAGGGCAAAGTCTGCAGCTGTAGACAGTTCCTGGCTGGATGGGTTGCCTGAGAACACCTGAGGCCCTGAGGACAGCTGCACCTTGACATTCAGATAGCAGATTGCCCGAAGCCTAGGCAAGAACCAGGTGGGACACATTGCCATAGCAACCTCTCAGTGCCCCTGTGAACTCTTCTGGGCTTGCTCTGTACAGCAGTGTTATACCAGTGGCCTAAGATACTCTTCTAGTCCCCACTAAGGCAGCTAAGAATGCACACCTGTAGAGTGCTTCTGTGCCTTTAACCCACACCACCCCAGTAGGCTCAAAACAGGCCAAAAAAATCTTCAGAAATCCCAGAGTCTCACCCTCAACTGAGCACTACTGGCTGGGCACTACTCTGAAGCAACACTTGCCAAGGAGAAACCCTACAGCCACCATTGTAGCCAACTTCCTCTCACAAGTGCTACCTCCTGGCCAAAGGTCAACAATACAGCCCACCACATCAGAAACAATACCTCAGCTTTGAGAAAGGCCAGAAACCAAACACTAGCTAACAACACTTTCCAAGCCATCCGGCCACACAGTATGACATGAGCCAGTAGAGGTACAAAGCACAAGGTTACCACATTTGTCAATTGAGAAACTCACCCCACCAAAGCAATATTTAACAAAAGGAACCCTACAGTGCATCTATTAGCCCTCTGCCAACCTCAAATAGAAGAAATTGTCTACCCAAATGAGAGGGAACCAGAAAAATAGTTCTGACAATATGAAAAAATAGATTTCCAACACCCCCGAAGGACCACATCAACTTTTCAGCAACAAACCCTAACCAAAATGAAATTGTTGAAATTCCAGACACAAAATTCAAAAGGTTGATGATAAAATTGGTCCATGAACTTCAAGAGAAAACTAAAAACCAACATAAAATAATTTTTAAAAATGATTCAAACATGGATAAAAAATTCTCCAAAGAGATATCTTAAAAAAAAAAAAAAAAAGCCGGGCTCGGTGGCTCAGCCTGTAATCCCATGCCTTGGGAGGCTGAGGTGAGTGGATTGCCTGAGCCCGCGGGTTCGAGACCCGCCTGGGCAAGCGAGACCTCATCTCTACAATAAATCAAAAAATCAGCTGGGCGTGGTTTTGAGATTCTTCTGCTTGTTCTAGTCTACTGTTAAAACTTTCCACTGCATTTTTTTTTTTACTTTTTAATTGCTTCTTTCATTTCCAGTATTTCAGCTTGTTTTTTTTTTGTTTGTTTGTTTTGTTTGTTTGTTTTTTTGTTTTGAGTCGGAGTCTCACTCCGTAGCCCAGAAGAAGAAAAGACTTTTGAATTGACCCAATCAGACAACAATGAAGAACAACAACAACAAAAACTTTAAGAGAATAGAACAAAGTTCTAAAAATTTGGAATTATATAAACATCCAAACCCAACAATCATAGATGTTCCTGAGGAAGAAGAGAAAGCTACAGATTTGGAATATCTATTGAAGGAATAATGGAGAAAAGCTCCCCTGGTCTTGTCAGTGATCTAAACATCCAGGTACAAGAAGCCCAAAGAACCCGAGAAGATTCATTACAAAAAGGTCATCTGCAAGGCATATAATCATCTGACTATGCAAAGTTAATGTGAAGGAAAGTATTTTAAAAGAAGTGAGACAGGCTGGGCTTGGTGGCTCAGCCTGTAATCCCGCGCTTTGGGAGGCCAAGGTGAGTGGATTGCCTAAGCCCGCCGGCTCAAGACCCATGTGGGCAACTTGGCGAGACCTCATTTCTACAATAAATCAAAAAATTAGCCAGGTGTGGTGGCGCGCGCCTGTAGTTCCAGCTACTTGGAAGGCTGAGGCAGAAGGATCACCAGAGTCCAGCAGGTCAAGGCTGCAGTGGCTGGGAGTGAGACTCCAACTCAAAAAAAAAAAAAAAAGAAGTGAGACAAAAGCATCAAATAAGTTACTAAGGTAAACCTATCAGACTAATAGCAGACTTCTCAGAAAATACCCCACAAGCCAAAAGGGGTTGGGGCCCCTTCTTCAACCTCCTCAAATAGAATAACTGTCAGACAAAAAGTTTTATCAATGAAAGAGAAATGAAGTCCTTCACAGACAAGCAAACACTGAGGGAATTTGTCACCACTAGATAGCTCAGCAAGAAATATTCAGTTGTTCTAAGTACTGAAACAAAAGGTTGAAATATAACAGTAGTAAAATGCTGGAAATCATAAAGTTCACAGGCTTTATGGAACACCAACACAATAGAGAAAATAAATATAGCAACCAGATAACAACCAGTATATGATGGACAGAATAGAACCTTACATATCATTATTAACTCTGGTCGGAATGCCCTAATAAAAAGATATAAACTGGAAGAATGGATACACACACACACACTCACACACACCCCAAATAATTGCTGCCTTCAAGAGACCCACTTAACTCACAAAGACTCCTAGAGACTCAAGGTAAAGAGGTGGGAAAATATGTTCCATGCAAATGGAAACCAAAAATAAGCAGGAGTAGCCATTCTCATATCAGATAAAACACACTTTAACAACATTAAAGAAAAGACAAAGATGGCTATTAGATAATGATAAAGGAAATGATCCAATGAGAAGACGTAACAGTTTTACACATATATGTGCAACTAATACCAGAGTCCCCGGTTTTATAAAACAAATTCTACTGGATCTAAAAAAAGAGATATATAGCAATACAATAACAGTGAGAGATTTCAACACTCCAAAAACAGCAATAGACAGATCATCAAGACAGAAAGTAAACAAAGAAATCTTGGTGTTAAACAGGACTCTAGAGGAAATGGAACTAACAAACATCTATAGACCATTCCATCTGAAATGGACAGAATATATATTTTTTCTCATCAGCATATAAAACATTCTCTAAGACAAACCATATGATAAGTCACAAATCAAGTATCAATAAATTCCAAAAAATCAAAATCATATCAAGCACCATTTCAGATCACAGTAGAATGAAACTGGAAAATAACACTAAGAAGAACTCGTGAAACCAAACAAAGACACAGAAATTAAACAATTTGCTCCTGAATGACCCTTGGGTTAACAATGAAATCAAGATGGAAATTTTAAAATTCCTTGAAACATATGACAAAAATGAAACAAGTTATCAAAACCTCTGGAACACAGTCAAAGCTGTGCTCAGAGGAAAATGTATAGTGCTTAAAGCTTACATTAATACGACTTAAAGATCACATATCGACAACCTAACATCACACCCCAAGGAACCAGAAAAACATGAAAAAACCAAACGCAAAGCTAGCACAAGAGAAAGAAACAATGAAGATCGGGAGAGAACTAAGTGAAATTGAAATTAAAAAACACAAAGGATCAATGAAAAAGGTTAGTGCTTTGAAAAAAAATTGATAAACTACTAACTAGATTAAGAAATAAAAAGAGAAGATTCAAATGAGCTCAGTCAGAAATGAAAATGGAGAAATTATAACGGGCATGACAGAAATCCAGAAGATCATCCAAGACTATTGTGAACACCTCTGTGCAAACAAAAAATCTAGAGGAAATGAATAAATTCTTGGAAACATTGAATCAGGAAGATATAGAAGCCCTGAACAGACCAATGATGAGTAGTAAGATTAAAACAGTAATTAGAAGTCTCCCAACAACAACACAAAAAATTCAGGACCTGACGGATTCACAGCTGAATTCTACCAGACCTTCAAAGAGAACTAATGCCAATATTACTGAAGTTATTCCACAAGGTTGAAGAGGAGGAAATCCTCCCTAACTCATTCTATGAGGCCAGCATCACTCTGATACCAAAGCCAGGACAAGATCCAACAAAAAAAGAAAACTACAGACCAATATCCCGTATGAACATATATGCAAAAATCCTCAACAAAATATTTGCAAACCAAATTTAATAGCACATAAAAATAATGCACCACAACCAAGTGGGCTTTATCCCAGGGATACAAGGGTAGTTCAACATACACAAGTCTACATAAACAGAAATAAAAACAAAAATCATATGATAATTTCAATAGATGCAGAAAAAGCATTTGATAAAATCCAGCATCTTTTTATGATTAAAAAAACTCAGCAAAATAGGCATTGAGGGACCATTATTCAAAATAATAAAAGTTATATATGACAAACCCACAGCCAGTATCATCCTGAATGAAGAAGAATTGAACACATCCCCCCTTAGAACTGGAACAAGGCAAGGATACTCCCTTTCATCACTACTATTCAACATAGTATTTGAAGTCCTAGCCAAAGCAATCAGGTAAGAAAAAGAAATAAAACGTATCCAAATTGGAAAATAAAAAATCAAACTATCTCTGTATGCTGATAATCTTAAAAGTAGGAAACCCTAAAGACTCCTCCAAAACACTCCTGGGCTTCATAAATTAATTTGGTAAAGTTTCAGAATATAAATTCAAAACACACACGTCAGTAGCACTGCTATACACCAATAGCGACCAAGCTGAGAATCAATTCAAGAACTCAATTCCATTTATAATAGCAGCCAAAAAGCTAAAATATCTAGGAATATATTTAACCAAGGAAGTGAAATATGTCTACAAAGAGAACTATAATATTCTGATTAGAGAAAATGCAGAGGACACATACAAATGGAGAAACATGTCATGCTTATTATTATTAAAATGACCATATTTCCCAAAGTAATCTACAGATTCAATGCAATCCCTATCAAATTACCAATGTCATTTTTCACAAAATCAGAAAAAGTAATCCTAAAATTCATATGGAACCAAAAATGAGCCAGACCAGCCAAAGCAATTCTAAGCAAAAAGAACGAAGATGGAGGAATTAAATGACCTGACTTCAAATTATACTACAAGGCTGTAGTACCCAAAACAGATTGTACTACCAACATCATTTTTTACAAAATTAGAAAAAAAAAATTCTAAAATTTAGAATCAAAAAACAGCCAGAATGACCAAAGCAATACTAATCAAGAAGAACAAAAATGAAGGCATCACATTACCTGACTTCAAATTATACTACAAGGCTGTAGTACCCAAAACAGCATGGTACTAGTATAAGAGTAGATACAAGGAACAATGGAACAGAATAGAGAATTCAGAAATAAACCCAAATACCCACAACCAACTAATCTTTTACAAAGCAGACAAAAACATACACTGGGAAAACTGAATAACTACATGTAGAAAAATGAAACTTGATTCTTAACTCTCCCCATATACAGAAGTTAACTCAAGATGGACTAAAGACTTAAATGTTAGAACTGAACCCATAAAAATCCTAGGAAAAAACCTAGGAAAAACTCTTGTGGACATTGGGCTAGGCAAATAATCTATGGCTAAAACCCCTAAAACAAATGCAACAAAAACAAAAATAAACAAGTAGGACTTAATTTAACTAAAAAGCTTCTGCACAGCAAAATAAATAATCAACAGAGAAAATAGGCAACCTACAGAATGGGGGAAGATATTTACAAACTATACATCTGGCAAAGGTCTGATAGTCAAAATCTACAAAGAACTCAAACAAATCATCAAGTAAAAAGCAAATAACCTAATTAAAAAGTGGACAAATGACATGAATAGATGTCTCTCAAAAGAAGATATACAAATGTCCAACAAACATGAAAAATGCTCAACATTACTCATAATCAGGGAAATGCATATTAAAACCACAATGAGCTACTACCTTACACCAGTCAGTATGGCCGTTATTTAAAAAATAAATAAATAGGTGCTGGCATGAATGCAGAAAAATAGGAACATTTATACATTTATGTTAGTGGGAATGTAAATTAGTACAACCTCAGTGGAAAGTGATATGGAGATTACTCAAAGAACTAAAAGTAGATGTATCATTTGATTGAGCAATTCCATTACTAGATATCTACCCTAGGGAACAGAGGTCGTTATATAAAAAAGACACCTGTGCCCACATGTTCATTGTAGCACAATTCACAATTGCAAAAATTTGGAATCAACCTAAATGCCCATCAACAATCAGTGGATAATGAAAATGTGGTAGATATACACCATGGAATCCTACACAGCCATAAAAAGAACGAATCATGTTCTTTGCAGCAACATGGATAGAGCTGGAGATCATCATCCTAAGTAAACTCAGAAACAGAAAGTCAAACACTCATGTTCTCATTCATATATGGAAGCCAAACAATCACAAAGATGGCAATAATAGATACTGGGGTCACCAATAAGGAGGGAGAGGTGTTGGACTAGGGTTCAGAAATTATCTATGGGGCACAATGTTTACTATCTGGGGAATGGGCCACCTAAGATCTAATCCCCACCTCTACACAATATGTCCATTTAATTAATATGTATCTGTACCTCCAAATCTAAAAAAAGAAAAGAAAAATCTATTACTAACCTCTACCCATCTCCAACCTCTATTAAAAGGAAGCCAGTCCAAATATAAAAAGTATTAACTCATATGTTTATGGAGGATGAGAAGTCCCATGATCATGATCTGCTATCTGAAAGCTGGATACCAAAGAAAGCTGGTGGCATAGCTCAAAGGCCTGATAGCTAACGAGCCAATGGAGTAGATCCCAGTTTAGGTCTGAAGCACTAGAACCAGGGGAACTGAGGACAGAAGAAGATCAATGCCCAAGCTCAACAGTCAGGCAGAGTTATTAATTCAGTCTTCCTCTGCCTCTTTGCTCTATTTAGGTCCTCAATGAATTAGATGATGCCCACCCACATTGGGAAGTGCCATATGTTTTACTCAGCCCACCAATTCAAATGCTGATTGCTTCCAGTAACACCTTCACAGACACACCTAGAAACGATGTCTAACAAGCCAATTTGGCATCACATAGTCCAGTCTAGTCTTCACATAAAATTAACCGTGGTGAGAAAACTTAGAAGTGGCCTCTCCCTGATTAGATAATTTCCTTGGTATAGGGCAGGGTTTCTCAACTTCAGTAGTAAGTACTAACATTTTTTGCTGAATAATTCTTTGTTGTAGAGGGCTATCTCACACATTGTAGAATATTTAGCAGCATTCCTACTCTTTACCCTTTTGATGTCAGAAACATGACTCCCCAAGTTGTGGCAATCAACTTGGGAGGCAAAATCACTGGCATAGGGTTTTCCTGGATATGATAAAGCAGTGCCATGTAAAAGAGATAACACTTTAGCGTTCATATGCACCCACTTTTGACACATAATTGTGATCCTTACAAGCAGAAGTGTTCCAACTGAGTAATTATGATTACTGGGTAGATAGAGACTTGGACCAACAGTCTTATTTTAACCAGGTGACACAAGTGTTAATGTATAGCCAACCTTTACTAAGTATTCACAGGTTTGAAATTCAATTCTAATTACTCTCAAGTACTTCTGAAAGTTTATGGCACATAGTCATTTGTCAGTGTGCTGAAGCATGAAATTGTACCATGCACCTTCTGTGACTGGTGTGTGGAGGTGAGTTACTTAGCTAGTGAGTGAACCTTGCTGATCATCCACCACAGACATCGTTTTTCTATTTAAATGCCTCCATATTGTTCTCTATTGGAAATGGGTGATATAGCAATTTTTAGAAATTGGGGTAGGGGAGGAGGTAACTTTCTTGCAAAAAAGGCTGTACAAAAAATGCCAATTTGCAAGAAATGGTTATATAAGTAAACTATATTTTAAGATGTGGTGGCTTAGATTACTGGTAGCATTTATTTTGAGTTTTATAAATTATTATAGACATGTATTTATTGGGTTGTTAAAGACCCAAAGGGTAGCCCTAACTTTTTCAACCATACTTCACTACATTTTATGGTGAAATCATATGCTATAGTGGTATCCATGAATTTGGGAATTTGTAAAGTTTTCAAGACATAAGCCTCAAAAATGTCAAGGATCTACTAAATTTTAGAGTTCTCAAATGTGCCCTTTCCTCTCCATTCCCCAAATCACAGTCTTAACCAAGATTGTAACCAACTGGATTACTTTCATGTCTCCTTAATGCCAATAAGCCCTCTTCCCCAAGGTAATGAGAAAATACGTTTCCTATGTGATACTCAGTTCATGTAACTTTCCATTGTCATTCAAGCCAGGAGAGGACTAATTAAAGACACCTCTTTACTTCTTCTCTATCATAGCATATCACTTCTTATCTTGCATACACTACTAAAGACTCATTACCATGAAAATGCCTCTTTATGCTGGATAGTATACATTCAAATGACATGGCCTGTGGAATTAAACAGTCCTATGTTTGAATTCATCTCTACTACTTACTAGATGTGTGAGACTAATTGAGTTACTTCATTCATTTCTAAGATCCTCCGAGCCTCATTTCTAAAATAGGGCTAATATATCATTGGGTTGTTGTGAGAATTATACGAATTGAATTTATTACCTGGCTCCTGCTACACACATACTCATTTGCCACCCCAGTTTCACTTTTTATTTTCCCCACCATCCTTCTGTCACTCAGTAGCACCCTGTACCTCATTCTAGAAACCTCCATCACAAAGTCCTATCAATTCTACCACTTATTATCTCATATATACTCCCTTCCCTTCATATCTTGCTTGCCTAAACTATTACATTAGCCTCCTAACTGGTCTTCCCTATTTCATTCCCTAAATCCCTCATCAATTCTCCTCACAGCTTCCAAACTGATCTTTTTTAAAAGATTAATAAGATTGTATCCATTACCTGCTTAAAATCTTCTACGGGCTTCTACCTGAGTTCAGGATACAAATCACAGCCGATATTATGGCCTTCAAAGTCATAAAATTTGGCCCCAGACTGCCCCCCTGGCCTCATTTTCTACCACTTATCTCAATAACCATCACAAATTCCCCATTAGTGACTAGCCTCCCTGCCTCCACTCTTACCTACCTTCAATCCCTTCTTCACACAACTGTCAGAGTAATCTTAGAATGAATAAAAAGAGAAAGAGGAAAGATATTTCTATATCTACTAATTCCACCTCTCAAACATATCTTGAATTTATCTATTTCTTTCCATTTGCAACCTGGTTTGAGCCACCATCTCTCACAGGAATTTCTTTTTTTTTCCTTTTCTTTTTTTTTTTTGAGTCAGAGTCTCACTCCATCGCCCAGGTTGGAGTGCAGTGGCACGTTCCCGGCCACCCCAGCGTCAAACTTCTGGGCTCCAGCAATCCTTCCGCCTCAGCCTTCGGAGTAGCTGGAACACAGACGCACGCAACTATGCCTGGCTAATTTTTGATTTATTGTAGAAATTAGGTCTCGCCAAGTTGCCCCAGCTGGTCTCGAACCCGCAGATTCAGGTGATCCACTTGCCTCGGCCTCCCAAAGTGCTGGGATTACAGGCTGAGCCACCGAGCTTGGCCTTTCACAGGAATTTCTACAAAAGATTATTTTTTTTAAAAAATATTTTGTTTTATTTTAAAGATGTAGGGTACAATTCAGGTTAGGTAAACAGATGTTCATTATGCATGCACCCTTGTTGATGAGGTGTGCCAATAGATTCTTAACAGACCTTTCTGCTTCTTGCTTTGGCCCCTCCAAACCATTCTTCACATAGCAGCCAGGCTGATAATTTGAAAAGCTTAGTCTCATAATCTCTACTATTTAGGACTCATCAATAGCATTTGATTGACTTAAAATAATCAGTACAGTAGAATGACTAATATAGTGGGTTCTGGAGAAAACTGACTGAATTTGAATCCTAGCTTCACCATTTACTAGATATAGCATCTTGGAAAAGTAACCACTCTGAGACTGATTTTACTCATCTATAAAAGAAAATAATAATAACTTGCCTTATAAGGTTACTGTGAAGATTTCTCATAATACACATTCAGTTTGTATTACTTAGTATAGTTGTTAAACAATTCAAAATCTTTAAATATGACTTATAGATCCCTGCAAAATGTTACTTAACCTTTTTAGCTTCCTCATTTGCTCTCTTCCCCTTTTTTCGTCATGGTCTACCATCTTAGCCATCTTTCAGGTTCAGAGAATAAACCAGTGGTTCTCACGCTTTAGTTTGAATCAATATCCTCTGAAGAGCTTGTTAAAACACAGATGTCTGGGCTCCACCCCCAGAGTTTCTGATCAGTAGGTCTGGAGTAAGGCCTGAGAATTTGCATCTCTAACAAGTTCCCAGGTGATGCTGATACTGCTGGTCTAGCGGCCACATTTGATCAGAGCAGTAAATTCCAATCACAAAAAAATACGTAAAGGCATGTTGGCAATTATTTTAAGACAGAGGGTTGATAGAAAAGAAAGAAAATGGCTTCTCACTAGACCGTTATCCATGGGTAATAAGGGAGAAGATGTGTGAAAGAGGCAAGAAGAGGGAGGTGGTTGCGACAAGCAGATGGGATAGCTGCCATAAGTAGATCTAAGTAGCAATGATTTTGCTGGGAGCCACAATCCCTGAAAAGAGTAAGGTAAAAGGGACCTGAAAACAGGAAAAATGCCAGCTGTGAGAAAGGCTCCAGCCAAATGCAGCCATGACGGAGGCAAAGCCCCATGGATCCTGTTTGACGGAACTTCCCTAACTTTGAAGGATTGCGTGCATAGGCTTTGAGAATGTTCCTTCTTTAAATGAGATAATAGATGCACAGATGGATGATGGCATTTGACAGCAAAAATTATGCTTAGGCATGATGAAGGTGAGATTGCAGCAAAAGAGTGCCCCTTAGGGTGTGTAAGGATGTTTTTCAGTAACAGCAGGAGGTCGAGAAAAACAAGTCGACCACTTCCTCATAAACAACAGGCCCCAGCCGAGAGCTGGTGGAAAACAACCGATTGAGACAAGGTATTATAGGCTAAGGTATTATAGGACTAAATAGGTAGTTTGATAAAGATAAGAAGTTAGAATGTTAATAATAAAATAGTAAGATAAGATAAAATAGTAAGATAAGCGATATATA
>CAUYQG010203329.1:0-35429 GCA_963574415.1 Tarsius wallacei | reverse complement strand
TTACAAGGGGCTCACCCTCCAAAAAATAATTCTGTCTTTTTTTGGGTCCCCCCCTGTAGAATGTCCTTATGACCCAGCAATTCCACTCCTAGGTATATACCCAAGAGGACTGAAAACATGTGTTCACACAAAAACTTGTGCATGAGCGTTCACAGTACTATCATTTAGAAAAACCAAAAGTAAGACCTGAAAGGACCCTACAAAACAACAACAACAAAGCAAAAACAAGACAATAGCCAAAAGGTAGAAACAGTTTAAATGTCTACCAGCTAATGAACGAATAAATAAATGTGGTATAGCCATACAGTAGAATATTGCTCAGCCATACAGAGGAATGAAATTTTGGTGCGTTCTACAATGTGGATGAACCTCAAAACATTATACTAAGTGAAAAAAGCTAGACACAAAAGTATAATTCTATTCATATGGAATATTCAGAATAGGCAAATCAATAGAAACAAAGAGTATATTAGTGGTGGCCAGGGGTGGGAAAATGAAAGATTGAGGCGTAACCAGATATCCTTTTGGAGTGATAGCAGTGATGACAACTGCATAATATTGTGCCTGTACTAAATGCCACTGAATTTTACGCTTTAAAATTATTAAAGTCGCCAGGCGCAGTGGCACATGCCTGAAATCCCAACACGGCGGGAGGCTGAGGCTAAAGGAATTGTCTGGGGCTGTGGGTTCAAGACCAGTCTGGGCAACATGGCGAGACCTCGTCTCTACAATAAATCTAAAAATTAGCCAGGTGTCGTGGTGCATGCCTGTGGTTCCAGCTACTTGGAAGGCTGAGGCAGAAGGATCACTGAGCCCAGCAGGTCGAGGCTGTGGTGGCCGTGAGCATGCCACTGCACTCCAGCCTGAGTGGACAGAGTGAGATTCTCACTCAAAAAAATAAAAAATAAGCCGGGCTCGGTGGCTCAGGCTGTAATCCCGCGCTTTGGGAGGCTGAGGTGAGTGGATTGCCTGAGCCTGCGGGTTCGAGACCTGCCTGGGCAACTTGGCGAGACCTCACCTCTACCATAAATCAGAAAAATCAGTCGGGCATGGTAGCGCATGCCTGTAATTCTGGCTACTCGGAAGGCTGAGGCGGAAGGATTGCCGGAGCCCAGTGGGTCGAGGCTGCAGTGGCCGGGAGCGGCCACTGCACTCCAGTCTGGGCGACAGAGTGAGACTCCAACTCAAAAAAAATAAAATAAAATAAAATAAAAATAAAATAAAAAATAAAATGATTAAAGTTATCAGCTTCATGTTGTGTACTTAATGACAATTTTTTAAAAGTCATCAATAAGAAAATTAACAGACAAGCCACAGATTTGTAAGAAAATATTTAAAAAATACACTTCTCAAATAAAGTTTTTTTGTTTTTGTTTGTTTGTTTGTTTTGATTCGCACTCTGTCACCGAAGCTGGAGTGCAGTGGCATGATCACAGCTCCCCGCTGCCTCAACCCCTGGACTCAGGCAATCCTTCTCTCTCATCCACCTGAGTAGCTGAGACTACAGGTGTGTACCACCATACTTGGTTGGTCTTGAACTCTTGGCCTCAAGTGATCCTCCCAAAGTGCTGGAATTACAAGCGTGAGCCATTGGACCTGGCTTTAAATTAAATTTTGTAAATGGTAACAAGCTCAACGTAATTAGTCAGCAGGAAAATGCAAATTAAAATCGCAATGAGATACTCTACCTTTATGATCAGACTTTAAAAAGGCCTATAGACTTTCTGATTCTACTCTAAAGGATGAACTTTAAAAGACTACAACAACAAATGTTGGTGGAAATGTAAAATAATGCAAACAGTGAGACAAGTTTTGGCTGTTTCTTGTTTGGTTAAACATATGCTTTCTTTATCACCCGGCTATTGTACTCTTAGTTACTCTAGAGAACATTCTAGAATGATAAAAATGGTCTCCGATTTGAATGGTGTTATAAGCGGAATGTTTGTGTCTCCCCGAGATTTTTATGTTGAAATCTTAACCACCAGTGTAATGGTATTTAAAGATGGGGCCTTTGGGAGGTAATTAGGTTTAGATGAACTCATGATAGTGGAGGCCCGTAATGGGATTCATGTCCTTATGAGAACACGAAGAGACCACATCTCGCTCTTTCTCGACCTTGTGAGGGCACCACAAGATGGTGGCCATCTGTAAGCCAGGAAGAGGGCCCTCATCAGGAATGAGTCTGCCAGCACCTTGATCTTGGACTTCTCAGCCTCCAGAACTACGGGAAATAAAAATCTATTGTTCAAGTCACCCGGTCTATGACTTGTTGTGGCAGCTCACGTGGACGAAGACAGTTGGGCTGTGGATGACAAAAATATATGCATTTATCAAAACTCATCGGATTACACACTGAAAATATGTGCATGTTACTAAATGAAATTTTATCTCAAGGCACTGCAAAGAAATACTGAACTCGAGTCATAGATTTGTCTGTTACAGTGGTATGGGTTACCATTCTACTGTAATCTAGGCTTGAACAAATGAGTAAAAAATGGAAACCAGATTTCCCAGTGTTAGAGAAGGGAATTACACGGAAAGACGAAGATTAGAAGTGTCCGAGGTTATAGGATTGGAATTGGACGTGTCAGTATGAACCCACAGTTGTGTGTGTGTGTGAGTGTGTGTGTGTGCTCATGCATATGTGTGTGTAGAAAGAGAGTCTATGATATGGGGCAAACAAGTGGTAAATCTAGTTTAAAAAATTACGAGGAGCCGGGCTCGGTGGCTCAGCCTGTAATCCCGCGCCTTGGGAGGCCGAGGTGAGTGGATTGCCTGAGCCTGCGGGTTTGAGAGCGGCCTGGGCAACTTGGCGAGACCTCATCTCTACAATAAATAAAAAAAAATCAGCTGGGCATGGTAGCACATGCCTGTAATTCCGGCTACTTGGAAGGCTGAGGCGGAAGGATCGCCGGAGCCCAGCAGGTCGAGGCTGCGGTGGCCGGGAGCGGCCACTGCACTCCAGTCTGAGCGACAGAGTGAGACTCCAACTCAAAAAAATAAATAAATAAAATAAATAAATAAAATAAAATAAAAATAAAAATAAAAAATAGATTTCACTGGTATACATTTCTAAAAGTCTGTGATAGCCAAACACAAACAAGTAAAACATCTTTAATTAGTGAAGGTGCTTCTATTTTTAATAATAATTACAATAGCCCCAAATGTTCTCCAAAAACCTAGTACTCTAATCTGTAAGATTTATATATTATTATAAAACAAACATATGCAAAAAGTTCTACTTGCTTTTGCTTTCTGTACTTTGTTCTTCTTGTATAGAATAAACACAACTTGAGTGTCATCTACTAAATAGCTGAGATAACTCAAAGTAATTACTATTTATAGAGTATCTACTATAAGCAAAGAACTGAAGAATGTATAAAGATTTCCAGACTAGTCTATAGCCCTTTTAACAAACAGGATAACCTAAGAAAATTTACACACATATTGATGCTGTCATTTTGTGAACTAAATAACCAATTAATATAACTCGCTTTAGCATTTAATCAAATTATTTATCTCGCTGAGAAAAAAATACATACTAATTCTATGTTGGAAAGGAAAGCATGACATCTAGTGGATCTGGGGTAATTATCTTACTTTTCCATACAAACATCCAATTTAGCACTAAACACAAATAATTCTCTTTTGAATCTGGGAAAAAAAAATTACTCTTAAAATTATGGCAAAAAGTACTAGTCTTTTGAGAATCTGTAGAACACAGAATAAACATAATCTTTTAGTTATAATGTCTGTATTATTATTTACTATTCTCATATTTACTCCTGGAAGCTGGGGTACCAAATCTTTACCCTCCTAATGGGTTCTACAACACAGTAATTCTTCCAAAAAAACACTTTAAAATTAAATGTATTGTTTTTCAGTTGAGAGTAAATGATTCTGTATGCTAGTAAAAAACTGAAAACTAGTATCAGTCATTATAAATACTTAGTGTCTCAAGCTTTCTTGGAAAAAAGCAACTTATGCATGAATGAGAGGAAGGAAGAACAACATGCACAGAGGCACATAAAAATATCAGACATTTCAGATAAGCAAGACAAGCTTATGTCTTTTTCAAGTATTTAGAAATGTGTTTAAAGTCGTCAGTACTGTACTAAAATTATTTGAATGGGTCAACTTTCTTCATATTGCCTTTCCTTTAAGCATAATTTCAGGGTAATTAAGTATCTTTAATCATATAGGATTTGTTCTCTTCTACTAGTTACAATGATAAATATTTTGCCACTTTTGTACTATCAAAAAATGTAGGAATGAGAGGTTGAAAACTCTCAACTAAAGGGATATTCAGTATAGCTACATTGGAGCATGGCAAATCCTACTTCAAACTCTAGCTTGGATGCTTGTAGCATTAATGATCACAGAGTCACTTAATTTCTGAGTGACTTGCTTATATGGAAAAGTCAAAAAAAAATCTACACTGTATGGCTGATATACAGGTTAAATACAATAACCTAAATATATTATTTAATTATAATTATTTAATTATAAATGGCAGAATTCTACACAGAAAGCACTTCAGATAAATCATAGCTGTTATATTCATAACCTTATACTTTGTATTCTTTTTTATCCACCATGCAAACTCAGAATTTTTAAGATACTCAAAATTAAGCACTTATACATTCTTTACAAGTACCGTTGTTTCTGAGGTAGAGAGAGAACTTGGATCTCGATCATGACTGAATATCCTAGATGAAGCCCTCCAAAACTTGAATGAGTCATCTAAACCTGCAATAAGAAAACTATTAACACAGGCATTTTCCTGGGTAATTTAACAATGAATGAAAAGAATACTCATTACAGGAAACCAACCAAAAACTAAAGAAGGAAAAAAAAAAAACTTACACAAATCTGGCTTTAGAGATAGACCATTATTTAAAAAAAAAAACCCTAAGAAAAGAGTTTTGTAATGTACTTAAGGATCATCGAGAGTTTGTCAAAGCAGTTTCCTGAGCCCTAGTCCCAGAGATTCTTATACCCTTGCTCCAAGTGGGGACCAAGAGTATACATTTCTAACAAGCTCACAGAAGATGTCAATGCTGTTAATTCAAGGGTCATGCTTTGAGTAACTGATCCAGAGAAATTCAAACAATCAAATGAGTTATTTTCCTAATAGGGATATTTATTTAGAAAGTTCAAATTTTCATCGAATGTCATTTTCTTATAAATTCCTCCAAGAAGTAAACAGAAAAGTGAATCATAAATTCACAACTATTTGGAAGCAAAAAAACTTCATTTCTTCAAGTGATGCTTAATTGGCTCAGAAAAATATATATATATTAATACATATAGATATGTATATAAATAATTTTATATACACACACAAAAAGTAAGTAAATACAGTAAATGTTAACTGTATTTTTGTTTTGGAATTTTTTTGTACTATTCTTAAACCTCTTCTGTAAGTGTAAAATTATTTCAAGAGTCTAAAAAAAATTTTTTAAATTAATTTACAAATACAAGCTGCTTTTATTATTTATGATTATTATTTTACTGCTAAGATCTTATACTTAGCAAATCTTAGACAGTCTACAAATGAATAGACATAAAAACGATTTCAGCAAAATATTTTGGTAAATGAGTAACACACCAAAACTAAATAGTTTAATACATTAGCAAAATAAATTTAAAATTTTAGTAAGAAAAAGTACCATTCATAAGAAAGATGGCAAAAACTATAGACTTCATAGAAATAAAAGTTCCAAATAGTTTCAGATAATAATAGAGAAAGAAATTAGAAAATTTTACTAAAGGATATAAAATAACTTATGAAACATTAATAAGATGTCAAGAATGGTTTCTATGAAGAATTTATAACAGAAAAATGCTTAGGCAACGTTTAGTGAGAAAAGGGAATACAAAAATGTGCATAAGATATAAACACAATTACATAAAACAAACAAAAGCTATATAGAGAAAGACCTGAAGAAAATATACCCTGATATAACAAGGGTATTCTCTGGGTAGTGGGACTTGGGCTGAATGGTTTTTCTGTATACTTTTCACTTTCTTCCAGATATTTTTTAACAACCTACAAAAGTTTTCTTTACAATTTTTTAGCCCTTTCATTAAGAGACATCTCGTGGATCATCCACTTGCAACTCAACCACACTTTTTTACAAAATAGTGAAAAACAAATCACTTCATATTAAATACTCTAGTGATGGAACCAATTATTTTATTATTGGTATTTAGCTTACAATGGAATTTTGGACATTGAGAAACTTATTTATGTCCAAAAAATCAAAAGTTTATATCTTATATTTTTCTAACATGTGGTAATGTGTGAAACAGTCACCGACATGCATTGCAGGTTCATTGATACATGTTGTACAATGGTATTTTGTTTGATATCTTCCACCTGGTGTTTTTCGAGCAGACAATGCAGTCTTATTTTCTTTCTCCCACATTAAGAATATGTAATTTTTTTTGTCTAGTTTGTTGTTTGAAGAAAATGTTGGAAGAAAACATTTGTGATTCCTAAAACATTTGTGATTACTACCCAATTGATCGATCACATCTCAGTATATATTCCATCTCTTTATTTGTTTTGTGCAATTTGAAGAATGTCAAGAAAACACACATTTTTGAAAAATCTGCACTGGCATAAGTTTGTCTTGTTTAATCACCAGCAATCTCTTTATATCCCCTAAAACAAGGGACATCCGAGTGGCTTGCTACATTTACAATGTCCCCTCAAAGGGAACACCTGAGGGCAAAGGGTTAAAAGTTACATTTTATAAAAATAAAAATATAAAGATTTTGTACTTACCATTTAAATCATTGCCTCCTGAAGTTCCAACAAAAGCAGGAAAATTCAAATCAAACAAATACAGTCCTAGGTAACAATGTTTTACCATCTGATTCAAGTGTTCGTAAAAACGGCAGTGATATAAAAGAGCCTGAAGGGCAGGTTTTCCTATAAGTGACAGGCCAGAGTCCTCATCATGGACACAGGGGCCCTATAGGAAAAGGAGAGAAAAAGAGAAAGACACTGCTTTATCACACAATTTCTTCAACAAGATCTACAGTGCAAAAAAGATTAAAAACATCCAAGTCTTCAAACTTAAGAATGTCAAGTAACAGAAATGGGAAAAGATGCATAATCATAAAATTCTAGGACATCAGAGATAAAGAGAAGATGATAAAAGAAAAAGGCATAAAGAAGCAAAAAGAATCAGATGAAAATCCAACTTCTCATAAGCGGTACTGGATGCTAGAAACAGTGGAGAAAAATTCTTAAGAGGAACAATTTTCAAGTTAGTATCTGGTAACTAGCCAAACTATCAGTCCAGTGCAGATTCAGGACATTTTCAAAAATGCAAGAACTCATGAGACTTCTCTCTCACGCATTTGTTATCGGGTAGGAGTACAATCATTTTGAGGAAATAATGGAAGAGAAAGCATGATTAAGAGCTTAAAACTTGAGACATGATAAGGACTCACAATACAAGAAAAAATAAACAGAAATTCCAAGGGGGAAAAAACCCAAATCAATATTTTAAATAATATATATATATATATATATTAATATACCAGGAAATTTTTTCTCTGAGTACTAGATGGGGGACACTAGAAGCAGAGATAAAGTATAACCAGAGCGGTAAGTAACTCTGTAGTGAATTACTGGTTTTCAATCTCTAGTCAACCTACAGATAAAAATCAGACTGCAGAAAAGAATGTAAACATAATCAACCCTCACAAAGTAAAAATTAAAAAAAAAAACAACAACAACTGTAAAAGATTAGCATTAGAATTGGGAAAGAAAAGGATAGGAACATCTCAGCCACCTCTTCTTCTTCTAAATGGGGAACTAAGAGACATGATGTGTGAGTGAGAAAACCAACAGCAGGGTGACCAAAGGAGAAACTAAGAACAGTAATACAACTCCATTGGCAGGAGATTGAGTAAATGAGTTGAAACCTTATGAGGTAGTAAATGAATAAACATATTCTTGCAAATATAGTATTTAGATACTCCCTGAAGAATTAAAATCAGAGAGGTAAAGCTGTCTCAGTGAATGGAGACGGGTAGTGAATTTCACTATAAGCTCTATGAACTCTTTTAACTATATATATTACTTGAAAACAAAATTCCTTCTAAATAATTCAAACAATTAATTCATTCAAAATATTTTTAACTTCTCAAAAGAAAACAAAGTGATCTGAAACAAGTACATATTACATAACCATTATTTATTGTTTACTTGATTTCTTTTAACGAAGCATTAAGCCTGAATCCCCATTCTCAACTTGCCAAAACTTCCTAGTGGCAATGGCATATTACCAACAGAGCTTTATTCATGGCTATGGAAACAAGCCCAGCATATGCACAAAAGATGGCCTGACTCAGGCTTTCACAGACAGCTAATTGCGCAAGGGCCAGAACAATGCAGTCTTTCATACAGGCACTAGGCTCTGCTCCATAGATCCTTCAGTAATTGATGGTGTTGTTTTCTGGCATGGTGGGGAAACAGCACCATCGGGTCTAATTGTTCTGTCTCAAGACATCTATGTCCTTACCAGCCCTGCCCTCAGGTGAGTGCCAGGGCTGCCAGATCATCTGCTGAAGTGCTAGGGAGAGCTGAGAAGGGCAGTATGCAAAGAAAGAAAACTCTTCAAGTGACCAGGTGTCATTATCAACAATTGACAAAGACAGCAAATTAATGATGTAACAGGAAGTGCCAATTAATTTGAAAACATTTTTCTTAAGAATACAATAAAGTTAAAATATTAATTTTAAAATACATTTTATTCCTACTGTCACAGTGCTAATATACCCATTGACTATGATTGAAAAGGAAACAGAAGCAAAATAAGAATTACATGTAGGAAGAACAATAAAGAATTACTATTTCCAAGAAGAAAAAAAGAGTTGTTTTGTTGTTTTGATATATAATGAGTGAAAATGCTATAATCTAATCCAAAGACTGTAAAAAATGGCCCTAAATACATTAGAAATCCTTAACTACATGTAAGTTATGAATATCATTGCAATGAGATCACTTTACCAAGTACTCATTGTTTTGTGGAAATACTCATAGACATAGTAAAAGATTAAAATATTAATTACATAAAACATGAAAACAATGCCTACCATAACTATAAATGAGTTGACTAAAAGACACACACACACACACTCTCACACACACACACACACACACACACACACACATACACACACACAGTTACTAGCTTTGTCCACTGAGAGGGTATACAAGAAATGACACCCAGGAACAATGAACATATCTAGAACCCAGATTTTGGGTTCTAAATCTTATTCTCCATGAAATGAAATCAGAGCCCTTTGAGCAAATATCTGACCTTGCTATAACAGAAAGTAAGGAAATGCTCTAAGACTGATAAAGACATGCTAAAAGAACACAAGAGTCATAATAGAGAGACTCCTGATCAAAGCTAGAATGATTTCAACATCTAAACAAATAATAATAGAAATATATTATAACCCACAAAACAAACTAAAAATCCTTGACCCCATACTGATATAAATAGGTGAATAAATAAATAGATGAGAAGGAAAAGTTCTTCCTTACAGTAGAATGTGACAAAATGTTGAAAAAAATGATGGAATTAGAAATCATTTAGTAACATTCAGCAACACTGGTTTCAGACAAGAATTGTGAATGAAAGTTAAAACTAGTGAAAGAAAGTTTGATGAGAAACAGATATATACACAGTCTCAAAGTACCTTCTTGCAAAGGGAAAATTATAACTCCACAATGGAGAAAACAGGCAGACTCTATCTTAACCGAGTAATCAAAGTTAATATCACAAATAGTGAGAAAGAGATATTATATCTCTTGAGATTATGCACTAAGAAGAACATATCACTTCTACAGTTCTCCCAAAAATGCATAGTCCAAATCTAACCATGAGAAAAAGAGAAATCCAGTCGAAGGATATTACAAAAAATAAATAACCTGTACTATTCAAAAATGCTATGGTCATAAATATAAAAAATTTGGAAACTATCTCAGATAACAGAAACCAAACAGGTATGATAACTATATGCAATGTGTATTTCTGATCTGGATCCTAGATCCAGGACTGAATTTATTTATTTATTATTTACTTATTTATTTTTGCTATAAGGAACAGGTGTGCAACAACTGGAAAACTTGAGCCATCTCCCAATTTTGGTAATAATTATTATAATTCTATCCTTGTTTTTAGGAAATTCACACTTACATATTTAGAGGAAAAGAAGCAATATGTCTGAGACTCTCCAACACTTCAGAAAAAGAGATGCTAGACAGAGCAAAAGCAAATGTGTTAAATAACACATGGGGAATCTGAGTGTATTGTTTCTGCAACTTTTCAATAAATCTAACTTTTTTCAAAAAAGTTTTTAAAAAAATAAAGTGTATGGGGGTTCCAAAACATGAAATTTATTTATAAAAAATTATGTATTTATTTTTAGATATTTAGACTTCAGTCACCTTCAAAGTACTCTCCGTTTGATGCAATACACCTATCAAGATGCTTTTTTCACTGCTCAAAACAGTTTTTGAACTTGTCAATGTTAATGCCTTTTAGTGCTTCTGCCATTTGTTTCAACTCTTCCACATCAGCAAAATGTTCCCCTATGAGGACTTTTATCATCCAGGGAAACAAAAAAAAAAAAAGGTGCTTGGGGTAAATAAATTTTTTAAAAAGTCACTTGGGGTGAGATTGGGTGAATAGGGAGGGTGCGGACATGGGGGTCATACTGTTTTTGGTCAAAAACTGCTGAACACTCAATGCCTTTAGGCAGGTGTGTTGTCATGGTGGAAGAACCAGTCATCTGTTGTCACAACTTGGGATGTTCTTCCACAAATTGTGTTGCAGCCTTCTCAAAATTTATAGATAAAAATTTTGGTTGACTCTTTGATCCAGAGGAAAAAATTCCAAATGTACTACAAGGGATATACTGTCCAAAGATAATTCTGGCTTTTTTTGGGGTCCTCCCTCATATTTGCCAATTCAAAGTCCTATCACAAACATGGAAATAAGCTAAAGCATGAACAGGTGTGTTTACAGCACAAACTGAAAACCATTTTATTATTTAAGTTCATGAAATTACTCTTACATTTAAATGTGATAACATTTTCAAGTGAAAAAAAACTTCAATATTTCAAAAATTATGCATGAGCTACCATCATCATACATATTACAATACTGTTCCCAGGGTATGTGTCTTTCCCTGCAGAGCATAAGCCCAGAGCACTAAATCTGACCATCTGTGAAACTTCAACATCTATACACTCAACAAGTGTTTAAAGTGAACTAAAACAAAATACATCAATAATCCCTCTCAGATCAATAGGTGTACTTTTTCTAATTGATTTCTTATTATAATCAACTAAGATTGGTTTTTAAAGTCACAAAGGATTTGGATTTATGACACTGGTTCTCAAACTAAACCCAGCAACAGAACCATCCACATTCAGGAGTCCTAACTCCTAGTCAGACTGTAGGAAACCGGTAAAAAAAAAACACTGAACAGTTGGGGGCCACAAAATGGTTTTAAGTCACATGGACATTGATTCTGTTTCCTCTCCTTGAGAGAGGGATGTAGCTTTGATGAGGCTAGGATTACTCAAGAACAAGATGAATGTTTATAAACACTCCTCTAAAATAATATATGTTCTGAATATAACATAGCTATGATACACCAAAGAATGACCCAGCAAAAACTGGGTTCTCATACCCAGCAGAAGCCTCGCCTCAGGGCCCCTGTTAGGGATGCTGGGTGCCAAGGGGAGTCATGCTAAAATGCACTCTCTATCTGCTCCTCCCCTTTGTGATCACCCTATGTCTAGTATATGTCTGTATTTGTAGAAAAATAAATGAGGAATTACACTATAAAAATTAAGGCTATTTTAAATTTTATTTACTTAATGATATTAAGACTAAGAGGATAACTTGAATGCTTTCCACATTTTAATAAATCAGCCAAGACTGATAGAGCACTTGCCTTTTCTGTAGAAGGGGTTGAAAAAAACATTTTTTAAAATATAAAAGTGGCCAGGCGTGATGGCTCACACCTATAGTCCTAGCACTTTGGGAGGCTGAGGTGAGGACTGTCTGAGCTCACGAGTTCGAGCCCAGCCTGGGCAACTTGGCAAGATCTCATCTCTACAGTAAAAATAATAAAAAGAAAAATTAGCCAGGCATGGTGGAGTGTGCCTGTAGTTCCAGCTACTTGGAAGGCTGAGGCAGAAGGATCCCCTGAGCCCAGCAGGTCTAGGCTGCAGTGGTCGTGAGCAGTGTACCACTGAACTCCAGCCTGGGCTACAGAGTGAGACTCTGACTCAAAAAATAAATAAATACATAAAATATAAAAGTTATGGATGCCATTTCTGGCATGTTTCCCTTTCTCTCTTCTTTTTCTAATAAACTTTGTTTTAAAACTTTAAAACATATATAGACACATAAAAATTATGGCCCTAACCTTCAGAAACAAATATTCTATTTAGAAAGCTTAAGTTACATGGTAAGAAATAAGATAAGGCAGTAAAGATAGTATATGGGGAAAAAATGAATTTAATGGTAAAGACATTAAATGCTAGTGTCTTTTGGAGGAAGATTAAAATAGATTGTAGTGGTTAGTGAAAATACTTTTTAAAATATTTTTAAAATTGTTTTAAATTATTTAATCCCTACCTTGTTCCAGAAAAGATTAATGCCTATTACTAGGAAAGGTAAGTTTTAACATGATATTGAAAGTATATCAGGAATAAATAAAGAAAAAACAAGCCGGGCTCGGTGGCTCAGCCTGTAATCCCACGCCTTTGGGAGGCTGAGGTGAGTGGATTGCCTGAGCCCGCGGGTTCGAGACCCGCCTGGGCAAGCGAGACCTCATCTCTACAATAAATCAAAAAATTAGTCGGGCGTGGGAGCGCGCGCCTGTAGTTCCAGCTACTTGGAAGGCTGAGGCGGAAGGATCGCCGGAGCCCAGCAGGTTGAGGCCCGCTCCCGGCCACTGCACTCCAGTCTGGGCGACAGAGTGAGACTCCAACTCAATAAAAAAAAAAAAAAAGAAAAAACAGAGGTATGAAAAAAGTGAAACCAGAAATAAAGCTTAAAATGTATACACTGGCCAGGTGTGCTGGTATGTGCCTATAATCCCAGTTTACTCAGGAAGCAGAGGTGGGAGGATCGCTTGAGCCCAGAGAGTCAAGACTAGCATGAGCAACATAGCAAGACCCCATCTTAAAAAATATATATATATATAAGGAAAAGTCACAGTTGATTAGAGGGGTCTAAACTTCCTGGCATTCAACAATAAAAAGGAAACCTAACTAGTTATAAAATTCATAATTTATATGTCCATATTATTATTACTCAGTAGTACAGCAATTCCAGATAGTAACAAGAAATAGGAATTTATGCTGGTGTGTGGAAGAAGGGTTGAAAAATGGGTAGTAATTGTAAAAAGAATGTTGCAGAAATTCCAGTGAAACGAGAGTATTAGCGGGCATCAATTCAGACTGCAGGCTTCAAAAGACAGTGCAAGTAATTAAAAGCAATTATTTGTATTTAAAAAAAAAAATTAACTCAACTATAATAAAAGTTTAACAAGTCTCCTAGACATGCTATTTCATGCAATATTCTCCAAAATACTGTAAAAGATAGACCGATATAAGTAAACATTTTTGGGATAAGATTATTATTCATAATTCTACCACAGACTTTAATTATAAAATACTGAATATGTAGGTCCTTCTTCCTGGCTATAATAAACTTGCAAAAGTCACAACTTCTCAAAGAATACAAAACTCCATTATCTATACTTGAAGACAACCATCTTTTCCCCTTCTTACAGCAGCTAGTTCCACTTTGGGACTTCAGATATCACTAAACTTCTATAAAATTGTACTTGGTTACCAACTATTTACCCCACTAAGTGAGAACACTTAAAAACAAAAAATAGAGCCGGGTGCAGTGGTTCATGCCTGTAATCCCAGCACTTTGGAGACAGAGGCAAGAGGATTGCCTGAGCCCAAGGGTTCAAGACCAGTCTGGGCAACTTGGTGAGACTCCGTCTCTAAAGACACAAAAAGAAAAAAAAACAAGATTTTAATAGAGGAAGAAAAGATTTTAAAAGAGAGAGTTTGCTTTTGAAAAACGCAAGACTGCCTTTATTTTTCTAACTTTTCTTGAGACTAGCAAAAGTTTCATTATTAAGCACTATTTGGGATTGGAGTGGCTCTCCAACTTTTTTTATTTGGCCAACTTAGGGAAGACAAAAAGCTCAAGACCTCACTTAAGTCACTATTTTCACCTTTTTAGTAGAAAATGATTTCCATAATGAAACCTGGAGAATAACAAAATCGGCAAACTGCAATAAGTGTGTCATCAACAAATAGGGACCACTATTTAATTTGTAAGACAAAATATGAATTTCTATATATGGCTCTACATTATAAGGTCCCAAAGCTTTAATATAACCCAGAAATCTTAGTACCCTTGCCTTTATATTATACTTATTTCAATAATAAAAAATTCATTGGCAGTACATCACTAAGTATACCAAGTACAAATGTCACCAGCTTAACAGTGGGAGTGGAGACGATTTGCATTTGACCAGAAACATGTTTTAAAATGTAGTCACTAGCCAGGCTCGGTAGCTCAGCCTGTAATCCCATGCCTTGGGAGGCTGAGGTGAGTGGATTGTCTGAGTCCATGGGTTCGAGACCCGCCTGGGCAACTTGGCGAGACCTCATCTGTACAATAAATCAAAAATTAGCTGGGCGTGGTAGCGCACGCCTGTAGTTCCAGCTACTTGGAAGGCTGAGGAAGAAGGATTGCTGGAGCACAGCAGGTCGAGGCCGCAGTGAACAGGAGTGGCCACTGCAGTCCAGTCTGGGTGACAGAGTGAGACTCCAACTCAAAAAAAAAATGTAGTCACTGGATAACTGCATTTTATCAAAACAATTACACTATTAATATGACTACTATAAATTCCTTCTAGTTTTGTCTCCTGTGGTTTTATTACAAACTGGTAATGAGCAACCATGATCAAAAGGCAATGTTCAAGAAATTACAAGGAACCAGAGGAAAAGTGGCTGGGAGTTTATAATAACTGGCAGAGTAAACATGGGTTTTTTTCATCTGGAGAAGTAAATCTTCCAGGAGTGAAATGCAATTGGGCCTTGACCACCAGCTGGATTCATGCTTCAGGTGGTACCCTGGAAGCTGTCCTTGCTGCAGCTCAGCTTGATGTACTAATTCCTCTAAGGGAGTATTCTGATTAAATATAAACCTTAGATCTGTACAGGATCCTAAGGAGGGAGGTACAGCAGCATGATAAATATGCACTTATAAGATGATGATATGTGGGTAAGTAAAAGGGTAGAAAAAGAGCATATCTCCCCAGTGAGCATACTTTTGTACCCTCCAAATTATCTCAAAATCATAAGCTATAAAAAATGTTAGGCAACTACTTAGTGACTTCATATTCAGAAGATGAAACCAAAAAATAATCCAACAGAAACCAAAGAAAGATAATTTATGACCCACACTGTGAATTAACCAAGGAAAGGAATAAAGATGTTAACATCAATGCATATTTAACTATAAACAAATTCGTTTATTATTGTTAGAGAGGCAATACAGTGATGGGGACAAGAGGCTGCCTGAACTGATAGCAAAGGTGTACCACCGACTAGCTGTGTGATTTAGGCAAACTACTTAAACTCTCTATGCTAAAGTTTCTAAGCCAATAAAATGAGCATAATAACAGCCCACAATTCAAACAATTACACAAATTAATATGTGCTAAGTTTCCAGAATAGCATCTAAAACATAGTAAACATTATGTTAACTTTTATTATTTGTTTAAAATCCTTTTGAGCACCATGGAGAAGAATTTTTAAGTATGATCAAGCATTAAAAAAGTGTACATTCTTTTTTAAGAGATCCTTGCTGCCTTTTATATGGTTTCATCAATAATGAAATATATATATGTTGAAAATTGATTGCCAGTTAATCGCAAATATCTACTAGGTTAATAATTGTTTAAAATCACCCACCTGCCAAGTATAATCCTTTATAATTTCTGTAGGCATTGGTATTACAAGGAGATTCTGAAAAATAAATGCAGCCTGAAAATTTAAAAAAAAAAAAGTCAATACTGCCATCTTGTTGTCATCTCTGAAATAACCAATATATTGCAATTTAATAGCAAAAGCCATATCTCTGGTCACAAGCTGAGAGGTCATTATAAGAACTGTCAAACCCTATTTCTTGTTAGGTAACAACCTTGCTAGCTAATGACCTAACAGTATATAAAAATATTTCACCAGGAAATGTATTTTTCCAATTTCAGAATATAGTTTTATTCAAAAAGTGCATAAAATGTTCTGGTAGCATTTAAGAAATATACTTTCAGGTTCATATTATGCCCTTACAGATTACATACACACACATGCATTCACATGACACAGGCATATGCGTGCGCGCGCGCGCGCACACACACACACACACACACCTCCCCCACCCTTTCCCTCTCTCATATGGATGGCTATCAACAAAAACTTGCTAACTAGAAATATAAACTGCAATGTCCAACTCAACACACTGGGTCCCAAAGATGATCAAGTTAAATAATTATACAAATAGAAGCCCTGATTGTCTACCTAATAAAAGGTGACATAACTATAATGGGATAGTAACAAGAGTAATGAGGGATTTTAAGAAAGTGACATTTCCAACCATTTTATCTGGAAATCAATAGAAAAGCTTTAAAGTTGATAAATCAAGAAGTCATAACTGTAAGCATTACTACTCAAACACATGGAGACAAGTAACATGAAAACTAGCCTTTCTAGCTTAGAACTGGGGACTGACTAATGGCAGACTCAGAAGCTACTGTTCTCTTCATAAGCCCCTAAGTACAATTTGATTATTCCTTTAAAACTATTTGCATGAATCATCACTTTAATAAAACAGCAATAAAAAGAAAACCACAAACTATTTGGAAAGAATTAAACTAGGGTTTACTTTTGCTTTCATGTTACATGATAAATACTACAAAAAGTATTTTGACAGTCCCATACCTTTAACTAAAGCTTTATAAACCTTAGGGACCCATAAATGCTAATATAGTATAAAAACAATTTTTTCCTGTGAACTATCCTTCAATGGGCAATAAATTAGAAGCATTCACATTAAAATAGTATATTCTGATTTGATCTTATCAGAATAAAGGACTCCAATTTTTACTGTGAATTAATCTCTTTTAGATTCTCTACTGCCATTTTATTTGCGTTTTTGCAGGTAGAACATTTGGTCAGTCCATCAAATTGAACAGGGAGTCAAATACAGTTTATAGATACGATCACAAAGAATTTCTAAGGGAAAAAGGGAGAAGGTGCTAAAAAGATAGACATACTTCCCGGCGCACCATACTACATTCCCACTGGTCCAGGAGAATGTTCACCACAGTTCCCCAGAGTCCACCAGAAATGTTCTGACAACTGTTTGCTAAGGCCACACAGCCAATTTCAACGGTGGTCAGTGCTGCTCCTAATCCCAGTGAAGTGAATCTCACCTGTACAAATTAAAGGAAGAGTTGCTAAATTAAAGAATTCTATTTCCTAATGTGAATTCTTAATTTTTATGGTACCATAAAAATCATACTTGAAAAATATGACATTGGTTTTATGATCCTAAGTTATAATAGACACTTAAGGGAGTTCAGTTCCTGTATGTTTATGAACAAACACAAATCCTATTCCATGATTCAAGAAAGCCATACTATAATATAGTAAAAGAAGTTAAATATAAGCAAATTTCACACTAAGTTAAAACCAAGCATAAATAGGAAGCAGAAAAATTATAATTTACAAGCCTATTTCTAGGGAAAGCATAGGGCATCTTACTTATTTATGAACACAATTTTGATTTACTCTTCATTCTTAAAAAAAGGGGTACCTATTATTTGTTCTTCCTTTCTTAATTTAATACCAATTAAATGTCATCTGACTTCATAATTTATAATTTCTAGCTATTCTTCTCAACTGTTTGAAAATAGCTAGACTTCTCTAATAATTTTCCACTGTTCTTTCTGAAATTGATAGATTCTATTATCTTTTCTCTTTTATATGTTCAATCTGTATACTAATGAATTTGATTGAAAATGCGGATGCCATGATCTGAACTGTGTTCCCTCAATACTCACATGTTGATGTTCTAATCCTCTATGTGATCATATTTGGAGACAGAGCTTTTAGGAGGTGATCAAGATTGAATGAGATTAAGGTTGAATGAGGTTAAGGGTGCGAACCTACTGCACTGGGAGTGACGGCCTTAGGAAGAGAGTGCAACCTCTCTCCATATGTGTGCTCCAAGGAGAGGCCATGTGTGGACACAGTGAAGGTAGCCACCTGTAAGCCAGGAAGAGTACCCTCACCAGACCCCGACTATGCTGACACTTGGCTCTTAGACTTCCAGCCTCTAGAACTGTAAGAAAATAATTTTCTGTTGTTTAAGTCACCTCATTTATGGTATTCTGCTATGGTAGCTGAGCACGCTAATACAAATTTTGGTACCAAGAAGTGAGGACGCAGCTGAACCTAAACATGTGGAAGTGGCTTTGGAACTGGGTAATTGGTTAGAGGCTGGAAGAGTTTGGAGATACATGCTGGAAATATGGACAGTAAGAATAATTCTGGTGAAATCCCAGATAAAAATGAGGAACATTTGAAACATGTTATTGGGCCAGACGTGATGGGTCAAGCCTATAGTCTCGGCACTTTGGGAGACCGAGACGGGAGGATTGCTTAAGGCCACAAGTTCAAGACTAGCCTGGGCAATATAAGACCTTGTCTCTACAAAAAATTAAAAAATCAGCTGGATGTGATGGCATACACTAGCTATCTGGGAGGCCAAGGAGCGAGGATCGCTTGAGCCCAGGAGTTTGAGGCTGTGGTGAGCCATGATTGTACCACTGCAATCCAGTCTGAATGACAGAGTCAGACTCCAACTTAGGAAGGGAGGAAGGGAGGGAGGGAGGAAGGGGAAAGGCAATACTTGTCATAAAGTGGCAAGGAAAGTGATGGAACCGTGGTCATGTCCTACTGTTCTGAGAAAGGTAGATCCTGTGAGCAATGAAATTAGACACTTCGCTGAAAAGGTTTCTAAGCAAAGTGTTAAAGGAGTAACTTGGTTCCTTCTGATTGCTTATAGCAAAATATAGGAGAGACATGAATTAAAGAAGGAAATAAGAACCAGTAAGCAAAAAGAAACAAGAACAAGAAGATTTTGAAAATTCTTAGCCTATCCATGCATAAATTGAGAAAGCTTGTTCTAAAGAGAACATGGGGGGTGTGGCTGAACAACCATTTGAGAAAGAGATCATGAGTGCAATTCACGGACTTAATCAGCCAGCTCAGCAAAAGCCAGGAATAGAGATGGGATTATATCAGCAAAGTCACTGCCAGTGTGAACTAGAGAAGATTGAGAAAGTGGGACGGAATACAGAAAGGCTGCTGGACTTTTTTGATTCTATAGGTAGATATGTGCTATGGTAGTACTACTCTTATTCATGGGGGATATGTTCCAAGATCCCTAGTGGATGCCTGAAACTACAGAGTGTTCTGAGTTCTATATACACTGTTTCTTTCTGACATATACATTCCAATGATGAAGCTTAGTTTATAAATGAACAATTACAAAAAATAAAAGATCAATTATAACAATATACTGTAATAAAAGTTTTATCAATGTACTCTTTCAAAATAATCGTATTATGCTGTGCTCTCCTCTTTCTAATCATGATGTGAGATGATACAATGCCTGCATAAGGAGATGAAGGGAGGTGAAGAATGCAGGCACAGTTCGAGCATTAGACTACCAACTGCTTTTGGATAAGGGAGACCACAGTATTCTCAGTAAAAGAGGAGACTGACCCAGAAGGTGATTCATAGATCACCAGGGCTGCCACTCTCACCACAGACACAGGGGACAAGATTGTTTCCTCCTTGGTTTCAAAGGATGGGGCTATCTCTCTGGTTTTAGTGGGTCAGGATGATGACCCTGCCCAGTGCCTCAGGGACAGGGCTTCCTTTGAAGACAGTCTCATGGACGGGACCCTTGCAGAGAGCCAAAGGAATAGGGCCACCCCACAGAGACAGGTGTTGTCACCCTGGTGTGCCTGTAAGGAACAACATCAAGTCAAAGAACATTATTCTTGAGCATTAAGACCTAATGGAATTTGCCTTGCTAGTATTTGAACTTGCCTGTGACCCATCACTCTTTCCTTTTTCTTTTTTTCCCCTATTTTTCCCTTTTGGAATGGGAATGTCTATTCTACCATCGTATTTAAGAAGCCCATGATTTGAAAGGTTTCACAGGTTCCCACCTGGAGAGGAATTCTATCTCAGAATGATTCATACTCAGAGTCTCACCTATATCTGATTTAAATTATAGTTAGATGACATTTTGGACTTTAGAGATGATGCTAGAATGAGTTAAGACTTGGGAGGCTGTTGAGGTAGGATAAAAGCATTAAGGAGGGAAGAAGAACATGAATTTTATGGGGCAGGGTGGAAAGCTATGAACTAAATTGTGTCCCTCCAGAAGTCATATGATGAATCCTTAATTCCCAATGTGACTATATTTGGGAGATAGGTGTTCTAGCAGATAATTAAGGTTACATTAAGTCATAATAGTGAGGGCCTAACCCAAAAGGATTGGTAACTTAAAAGAAAACAAAGAAATCTCTCCCCTACCCCCACCACGTATGCACCAAGGAAAGGCCATTTGAGTACACAGCAAGAAGGCTATGAGATAGAAAGAGAGCCTTCACCAGAACCTGACTATGCCGGCACCCTGATCATTGACTTTCAGTCTCCACAACTGAGAAAATAAGATTCTGCTGTTTAAGTCACCCAGTCTATGGTATTTTGTTATGGCAGCCTAAGTTAATATAGAGGCTGAATAAAACATAAGATATGACCACTAAAATAACCCCATAATATGAATATGCATATGTTTCACTTTCAATCTACACACAATAACCTTGATTCTCCTTCACACTGACCTCTGGGTCCCGATCGACCCATAATGGAATCAACCAAGCCAATCCTTGTTGAGTAGAAGTATGTTCTTCATTATGACTACCCAAAGGCAAGAACCAAAGTGACATCCACTCCTAGAAGGAAAAAAAGGGGAACTGAAACACTTAGGTAACTTTATATAAATAAAACACCGAAAGGTTAAAATGATTGACTATTTAAATATCAAAACAAAATAAAACCGTAAGACAGATGCAGTGGCTCATGCCTGTAATCCCAATACTTTGGGAGGCGAAAACAAGAGGACTGTGAGCCCTGGGGTTTGAAACCAGCCTGGGCAATTCTGTGAGACTTTATTTCTACAATAAATCAAAAAAACTTGCCAGGTGTGGTGGCACGCACCTGTGATTCCTGCTACTTGAAAGGCTGAGGCAGAAGGATCACCTGAGTAAAGCAAGTCAAGGCTACAGTGGCTGTGAGCATGTCATGACACTGCACTCTGGCCTGGAGAAGAGAGTGAGAATTCCACTCAAAAAAAAAAAGTAAAAATGCATTTAAGACTTGGTTTTAACCCATTATGCAGCCAAAACAAGGCAAACAAAAAAATCTCAGCTTTTCCTTAAAAAGTTCAATGACAATTTTTAAACAGAAGTGATTTTTCCCATGATTTAGACAAGATATAGTTTTCTGGTGAGTGCAGATTTCAATCAAAATATATTTCAAATAAAATTCAGATTTGTATATTATATATCTTCTAAGAAATATCTTAATCAAAAATCATTTGTCTCCAAAAAAGAAAAGTTAAAAGAGACATTTTCATGTAGTAAGCTCATATGCCTGAAATGTGTTAGACACAGCACATCCCTTTCATGCTACTCTGCAGAAGACAGACAGCTTTCAGTGCTCTCACCGAGCTCGCAGACTGGGCCATCATCTCGTGAGACAAGTGAAGCAAGCAAAGAATTGTGCTCTTGGTAACACCTTTTCCCATGAAAGACATAGCATTTCCTCCACGCTCCACATAGAAGGAAGTAATGACCTGGGTAAACAATTTCATGGTGGCTTTATTCTTAATGATATATAAAGATAAATATATAACTTTCTACTGACTTCTCTGAATTGAATCCTAACCACATAGAGATAAAACATTTTAAAACATTGTGCCTTTAATATAACATATCTATACTATATCTATAACATAACATAATATATACTCAAATATATTATCTTATAACAAAATGATTATAATGGCAAATTTTATATGTATTTTACCATAGTTAAAAGATATTCTCAGTTTCAATATTTTTCCCTTTAAAATTTGTACAAGAGTTTTCTAAAGATGGCGATGAAACTAGACGGAGTGTGTGACTCTAGGCATGGGTGAAGTGTGCAAAAGAAATCTGTGTGCAAGAGGATGAGTGAATGTCTGACTGAGGGGATCAAGCACCAGAAGCTCCCCTACAGAAGCGGCTGTAATTTACCACTGCTCTGAATGTGGTGACTCCTGCACACAGGAACATCTGCCATTCTCCTGGCATATCTTGGGAAAAGGTTGCAGAGATCAGCCGCTTCTCGGCACTTGGACCACACCACCACCTGCAGCAACTAGCCAGACACTGGCATCAGAAACCGTGGAGAAAGTACAGGGAGGAAATCTGGAGCTGAGCCCTGCCAGAGGAGAAGATGCAGGCCAATGCCATTTTCTCTGTACTTAAACGGGCTGAGACCTGCTTTAACTCACCCAATGCTGAACAGCCTGCAACCAGGGACTGAGGGGCAATCACTGCACCCCTCTGGGATCAACCACTGAAGGCCCAGAAAAGATACTCCAAGTATATGACATGGGAGAGCCAAACGCCCAAACCAGCACCCCCCACCACTTTGACCAAACACAGATGCATTCAATCAGAGTGGGAGACCCAGGAGCAGATGAGTTAGGATGAGTCCTGATCTGATTCACCTTCCCCTTCCCCCAGCAGTCTGTGGGGCATCTGACCCAGTTGGAGAGCAGCCATCTGGCCTGTGTTAAGAGCAGAAGAGAGGGTCTGGAGATCAGAGCCTGCTTTCTACCACAGTGAAACAGTGAATCCAAAGCAGCGGTGTATGGGACATACCAGTTTTTGAAAAAAGAAGAAAGGAACCTGAAATTCCACAAAAGGGAGCTCCTTTTTTTTTTTTTGGCCCACTCTCTCCATACATATCTTTCTGTGTGTGTCATCTGATTTGATTTCCCCTCCCCCCCCACCTTTTTTTTTTTGCATATGGGTATATTTGAGAGTGAGTACATCTTCGATTTTATTTTGTTTATTTTTATTTCTTTATCTGTTTATGTGTTTGCTTGTCTGTTTTCTCTCCTCTTCTATTCTCTTCATCTTCCTATCTTCTCCTGTCTTTCTTTCTCTGTTCTTTTCCTTTCTCTTATCTCATTTTGGTTTCAAGGGGTATACATACACTCCCACTGCATGGACAAATTGAAAGGTAGTGGGAAATAGGTTCCAGAAGGCCTACAACCCAGTCAGCAGATACTGTGATCTGCAAGTAGCTTCTGAACTATAGCTCCCCCAATATACCTTAATCAAACTCAAAACTGCAAAAAGACAGCACAGCCTCCCCACCCCCAGCCCAGCTTCAAAACTGCACAAATCCAGAGGCTCTACTTAAGAAAGAAAAGAGGATTGAGAAAGCAGTAGTAAAAGTTATCCCCCAATCAGTGAGCAATCGAAATAAAGAGGGGGTAAAATCCATCATAAATGAAGACTAATCAACAGAACACAGGTATCCCTCACACACCTGGAAAGATACCACCTCAGAATACAGACTTCAGAACTCAAACAACAAAGGGCCCCCAGAATGACAAGTTTCAAACCACAAATCCACCAAGGTATTAATGGAGAGGATGAATAAAAACAAAGAAATGCAAGAAAAAAGAATGAAAGAGTTGATAACTGAGATGATGGCTATAAAGAATACAGTAAACAAAATAAATAACAAACTGACAAGCACGAAAGGAAGAATTAACCAAGCAGAAGAAAGAATCTCATAGCTTGAAGAACAAAATATGGAACTAACCAAATCTGTTGAAAACAAAGAAAGAAAGTTTAAAAAAGTAGAACAAAGTCTACAAGAGGTGTGTGATTATATTAAGAGGCCAAACTTATGGCTGATCAGCATTCCTGAGACAGAAAGGGAGACAGAGACCTCCTTGGAACCAAGAAAACTTATCCAAGGAAACTTCTCTCATATCATCAAAGATGTGACATCCAAATACAAGAGATTCAGACAACCCCTTCAAGGCATCAAATGAGAAGATCAACCACTACACACATAGTAATTCACTTACACAAAGTAGGCATGCAAGAAAAAATTCTAAAGGCACCAAGAGAGAAAGGGAAGACCACTTAGGATAGCAGCAGATTTATCTACAGAACACTACAGGCTAGAAGAGACTGGAGTACAATCTTCAAAGTTCTCAGAAAAAACAATTCCAACCAAGAATATCCTATCCAGCTAAACTAAGCTTCATCAGTGACAGAGAATTAAAATCTTTCTCAGACATTCAATCCTTAAGAGTTTATGCAGCTTCCAGACCAGCTCTACAAGAGACACAAAAGAAAGTTTTAATTAAGCACAGAAGAAAGAAAAAAAGAAAGGTCATACTCTTAACAATAAATGCAGGAAACAGAGAATCAATACAGCATGCATCATGACAGCAAAATTGAAAACACGTATATAGCAACCCAAAAACAAAAAGAAAACCAACAAACAAACAGCAAAAACAACAACAAAGAACTGTATAAGAGCCTCATGAGAGGGAAAACTCTCACATCTCAATAATAAGCTTGAACGTGAAAGGACTAAATACACCACTGAAAAGACAAAATGAAAAACTGGATTAAAAAATAAACAACCAAAAAACATGACCCAATGATATGCTGCCTCCAGGAAACACATCTCACTACAAAGGACTCTAATAGACTCAAAGTTAGCAGATGAAAAATAAATTTTCAGGTGAATAGAACACAAAAGAAGACAGACGTCTCAATCTTAATATGAGACAAAACAACCTTTAAGCTATCAAGAATGTAAAAAGATACAGGGCACTACAAATATTAAAAGGTTCAATCCATCAACAAGAAATATCCATCATAGATATATATGCACCCAAAACAGGAGAGCCACCTTTATAAAACAGCTCAGTAAACTAAAAAAAGATACTGACTCTAACGTTATCATAATTGGTGACTTAAATACCCCACTAACAACCCTAGATAAATCATCAAGGCAAAAAAATCAACAGGGAGATCCAGAAACTCCAACAACTATGGAATATACATTCCACTCATCACTGAATGGAACATACTCCAAGATCAACCACATCCTCAGCCATAAATCAACCATAAACAAATTTCACAAAATCGAAATACAACCATGCACTTTCTCAGACCACAGTGGAAAAAAAATAAATATCAACACCAACAAAATTTCCCCCAAACCCACAAAGACATGGACACTTAAACAGCAAGATGGTGAACAACTCCTGGATCAACACAGAAAACAAAACAGAAAGTAAAAGATTCCTGGAAAGAAATGAAAACATCTTACCAAAACCTCTGGGATGCCAAGAAGGAAGTACTAAGAGAAGAATCCATATCTCTTTGAACACACATCAAGAAAATTTCTCGATCACAAGTTAGCAGCCTAACAAATCACCTAAGGAAGCTGGAAAGACAAAACAACCAAAACCTTAACTTCAGCAGAAGACTCCAGATCACCAAAGTAAAGTTCAAATACAGGACATAGAAGACAAACATACCATAGAAAAAAAAATCAAAAAAACAAAAAGTTGGTTCTTTGAAAGAATTAACAAGATTGATGGGCCCCTAGACAGATTGGCCTAGAAAAAGAGAGAAAAAGCCCACATAAATACAATCAGAACCATAAAAGATCAAGTGACAACAGACTCTGAAGAAATACAAAAGATTATCCGAGATTACTATGCACACCTGTAGAAACAAACTCGAAAACCTAAAGGAAATGGAGGACTTTCTGACATCACACAGTCTCTCAAGGTTGAAACAAGAAGAAATTAGGACCCTAATAGACCAATAATAACCCAGGAAATTGACTCCATCATAAGAAAACTACATACAACAGAAAGCCCTGGACCAGATGGCGTTCCAGCAGATTTCTACAAAACATACAAGGAGGAGCTGATACCATCTGATTGAAAGTATTTCAGGCAATTGAGAAAGACAGAACTCTACCCAAATAATTTTATGAAGCTAACATCACATTGATAACCAAACCTAGTAAAGATTCAACAAAGAAAGAGAACTACAGGCCAATATCCCTGATGAACATAGAAGCAAAAATTCTCAACAAGATCTAACAAATCGGATCCAACAACACATCTCAAAAATCATTCACCATGACCAAGTAGACGTCATCTCCGGGATGAAGGGCTGGTTCCACATCTGTAAGACCCTAAATGTAATTAAATACATCAACAGATATAAAAACAAGAACCACATGATTATCTCATTAGATGCAGAAAAAGTATTAGATAAAATCTAGCAGCCTTCTTGATAAAAACCCTAGAACACCTAGGCATAGAGGGAAGTACCTCAAATAGTAAGAGCCATCTACAATAAACAAACAGTCAAATATTACTATCCATACAGAAACTGGAAGCATTTCCCCTGAAAACTGGAACAAGACAAGGATGCCCACTCTCACTCCTCCTGTTCGACATAGTGCTGGAAGACCTAGTAGAGCAATAAGATAAGAGAAGGAAATCAGGGGTATCCAAATAGGAAAAGAGAAGTTAAGTTATCCCTCTTTGTAGACGACTTGATTCTAAATCTTGAAAATCCATGAGAATCTGTTAAAAACCTCCTTGCACCGACAAGGGACTTTGGCACAGTATCAGGGTACAAAATAAACATACAAAAGACAGTCACCTTCTTAACACCACCGACAAACATGCAAAGAACAAAATAAAAAGCACAATCCCATTTACAATAGTCACAAAAAAAAAAAGAAATATCTTGGCATAATCCTAGCCGGAGAAAAGAAAGACCTTTACAACAAAAACTACAAAAACACTGCTCAAAGAAATCAAAGATGACACAAACAAATGCAAAAATATTGCATGCTCATGGGTTGGAAGAATCAACATTAAGATGTCCAACCTACCAAAGGCAATCTATAGATTCAATGCTATACTCATTAAATTACCAACATCATTCTTCTCAGACCTGGAAACAACAATACAGAAATTCATATGGAAACATAAAAGACCACAAAGAGCCACACACACACAAAATCCTTAGCAAAACAAACAAAGCAGGAGGTATCACACTTCCAGACCTTAAATTTTACTATAAGGCTACAATAATTAAATAGCCTAGTATTAGTACAAGAACAGGCATACAGACAAATGGAACAGCCAACTCATTCTCAGCCAACTCATCTTCCACAAAGCCTCCACCAACAGCCACTGGAGAACCTATTCAGTAAACGGTCCTGGGAAAACTGATTGACCACATGCAGAAGATTGAAACAGGACCCCTACCTATCATAATACACAAAAATCTACTCTAAATGGATCAAAGACCTAAACGTAAAATCTCAAACTATAAGAATCTTAGAAAATGCAGGAGACACCCTTACAGAAATTGGAATAGGCAACCAATTTCTGCTCAAAACCCCAAATGCCCATGACATAGGAGATAAGATAGACAAGTGTGACCTCATCAAACCGATAAGCTTCTGCAAAGCAAAATAAACTATCAAGAGAGCAGGGAGACATCCCACAGAAAGGGAAAAAATATTTGCCCACTGTATACCTGACAAAGGCCTAACATCCAGGATCTACAAGGAACTCAAAAGTGCTGAAAGGAAAAAAACAAACAGCCCTACTAAAAAGAGGGCAAAATATATGAATAGACACTTCTCAAAAGAACATTATACAAGTAGCCAATAGATACATGAAAAAATGCTCAGCCTCACTAATCATCAAAGAAATACAAATTAAAACCACACTGAGATACCACCTAAATCCAGTTAGAATGGCCATGATCAATAACTCAACAAACAACAGATACTGGAGAGGATGTGGGAAAAGAGAATGCTTCTACACTGTTGGTGGGAGTGTAAACTAATACAAACTCTGTGGAAAATAGTATGGCAATTCCTAAAAGATCTAAAAAATCAACCTTCCATAGGACCCAGCAATCTCCCTTCTGGGAATATACCTGGAGGAACTCAAATCATTTTATTAAAAAAATACTTGCATATGCATGTTTATTGTAGCACTATTCACAATAACAAAAACATGGGAACAACTTTGCCGTCCATCAAAACTGGCCTGGATTAAAAAAAAAAAGTGGTACATTTACACAATGAAATATTATGCACCCATAAAGAAGGACAAAATTATGGACTTTGCACCTACTTGGATGGATTTAGAACCTATCATACTCAGTGACCTATTCACAGGAACAAAGAACTGAGTACCACATGTTCTCACTCATAAGTGGACCCTGAACATTTATCATAATCCTATAAGAAAGGGATTGGCAGTAGTGGGAGACTGCCGAAGTTGGGGGGGGGGGGGGCATATAACATCAATAAGAGTACCTGATCTCAAACCAGGCGAAATGGGGACCAAAAGGAGGACCAAATGTTACCTGTACAATGATCACTTAAGTACCTAATCCTGAACTGTATACCACAGCCTTAAATTAAAAAATATATATATTGTACAAAAGATGTGTGGTATCCTACTAGGGAATTTCTATACTTTAAAATACGCTGGAAACATTTTTAAGATGTTATAGCATCCTTTAAGTCAAAGAGTTTACAAATATTTTTTTGAGAAGTATACAAATAAATTGCTAGCTCAATAAAACTAATTGATTACCAGGGTATTACAGATTTTCTTCAATCATGATTTACTTGCAAATGGACATATTCCTTACTTCTACTGCATACTTAAATCACTGTTTTCAAACTTTTTTCCTCCTATGCTAACTACATTTAGTCAATAAATTTTAAAGGAAAAATTTGTTGTAAGTCAAAAAAAATCAAAACTACTTATCATCTGCACTAATACAGCAAAAACTATTTCAATATATCCACTCAAGGTCTCAATGCTTTTATTCATCATGAAATTCTTCAATGTAAGTCATTTTGTCTTAATCTACCTTTTTTTCCCCAATTCATACAACAAAGCAGATTATATATATATAATATGATGTATATTGTTTATAACATTATATTAATATACATCATATTAATAAAAGCAATTTATTAGTAGATAATTTGAAGGCTTTGATATAAATTAGAATTTTCACACAAAAAATTAAAAATTATGTCTAAAAATTAAAACAAGATTGGTCATATGTTAACAACTGTAGGTAATAGTTACATGAGGTCTACTCTACTATTCTTTCTACATGTGTTCATGTTTGAGTTTATTCATAATTAAAAATTAAAAATTTTCAGTGACTATGTTAAAAATAAGATACCTGAATAATCAGTTCCTTATAATCTTCTAAGTCATCATTGGAGATATCTAACAGCTGTGTAATGACATATAATTCTAGCTTATTAGTACAAGCCAAGAACTTTGGTATTGTCTCCTTTCAACTTGTCATTTTCTGCCAGATTCCTGTTAAATATTACAAAATAGGGACTGCACACTTTATCTATTTTATAGCTAATAAACTGGCCCAATATTTACTACCTCAAAGAAAATTGAACTTAGAATGAGGTTATTGCCTTTTTGCCTGTACTTCTTACCTAGAACTAACCCCTTTTCTTCTCCAGTACCATAAAATCTTTATTTTAATTTTTGGTATTTGAAACATAGGTGTGATCTGAGGTTTCTTTTCTTACAAAATTTTAAAAACAAAAGGACTTCTGATAGTTTCTAAATATAAACAACACAATACTTAGCTTCTCCTTCAATTACTGCTGTGGCAGGTCCTCACATATTCCTGATCTGAAACATAAAATTCGCTGTACAGAGAAGACGTATTCTATGAAAGGTTTATAAATGGAGTATTTCTAACTCACGTAACACATAACGCTATAAATTTGGTACTTGTACGTTGAATTATATTTTAAATGCACTAAGAAGAGCTGACTTTTTAAAAGAAAAACTGGAGTTAATCCTTTGACTAATATATCTGTTTCTAATATTCATACATTTCTGATCATGGACAGCATAGGATAAGTAATTTGTATAAGGTCAGCTGATTCTTTTTCAATAGTTATAATAAAAATAAAAATTTATTTTATTAAAGGAACTCCAGTAAAACTCACATTAAATTTCATAGTACAGCTAAGAGTGTTAAGAATTTTGAAATCTTTTTTTTAAAACAAGATGTGCTATTGGTAAAAATTCTACATAATACCATAAGAAGTATGATTTACCACTTATAATAAAAACATTACCTAAAGCAATATTTAATAATGCAAGTACAAAAATAAAACACATTTATAACAACTTATGTCACATTTCTAACGTTATTCAAACTGTATTCTAATTTTAATAGTATATATAAGATATATATTAATTCAATGATTCACTATTTATCTACTATGTAAAAACCACAGTGCTAGGTCCACGAGGTAGCCACAGAAACAGTCCAGAGATGATTCTCACAAGCTTAGTCTAACAGAGCAACGCATAAAACAAAATATAATGAATTAAAAAACATAATATATGAACTAATATACAAACTGCTATACTTATATACAATATACAAACTGTATACTAATATACAAACAGGTATACAACCTAGAGACCAAACAATATTTAGTAAATGTCTTATGATGGAAGAAGGAGAAAAGGCTTACTAAAGAAAAATAAATAAATTAGATCTTAAACTTTATGTAGAGCTTGCCACCCATAAAAGAGAGAAAGCTCTCTGAGAGAGTCTTTTTAGGCTTTTCAAGGCTTTTTTATTTTGGAAAATAGCCAGCTATAATAGAAAACTCAGAGATGTAGAAAAAAATTCAAATGGAGACAAGACTCAAAATGCAAGATTATCAAGAGTCTTATGATCTTAAAAAAAAAAAAAAAAGGCTTGGAATGAAAGATTTCTGTTTCTGAAGAATAATCTGGTGGTGGGTAGTGAGTATATGATAGCAAAAAGGAACCCACAGCATGAAAAAAATAGGAAGGTACAGATATAATTTGATTTAAAAAATTCTATGTCTAGAATATCCATCACAATTTATCAGTTTACTCATCAAAATCGAACTCACACTGCCTGCTCCAAGAGTCTTTTCTAAAAAGTCCTAATACAGTTAACGATCCCAACCTCTGACTATCACAAAGCTTTCAAGGCCAAACAAGGTTGACAGATGTGGCCGGTAAGGTAACAATGAACCATTTTTAGATTCAGTTCATTAAACCTACATAAACAGTAAAAGCAAGAATCGTCAAAGGTGCTGGCTCCCAGTGTCCCTTGCACAGTGTGATACAGAAACAAATGGGCCAAATGACTGCAATGCAGAAGGTAGGACACTCTGCTGCTGAGAAGTCTATGCCATGCTACAATAATGCAGTTTCATAGCTGGCAGCTGTACCCAAAGGGAAAAAAAAAGCAGAAAGCCCAGATCTCATCAGAACCCAGGAGGCAATAAAAAACAGGCTCTTCATCAACAAGGGTACCTGCATAATGAACATTTATATACCAAACCCTGAATTGTAATCCACCCCACAAGAAAAAGAAACAGGCCCATGGCAATCCTCCTAATAGTCAGTGAAGTGAGTAAGAATTAATCTTGTAGCAGCTTCTCACAAGCCTCTATTACTCTCATGTTACAGAGGATCACAGGAACTTCTACCAAGACTCAGAGCAGCTTTGATTAAGCCTTGTCTATATGGCCCAGATACATACATGCAGAGTTGCCAGAGCACTGTGCCAAGGCTGCTCTCATAGAACTATGTATATCTATGTATATACACAGCGTTGCTAATTTATTGCATCACACTGTAAGTATTTTGAACTAAATTATGACAAAAACATGGGCTATCAAAAAGTGAGACACAATTAAGGTCATGCTTAGGAGGTAATTAGAGCTAAAAATGCATAATTGGGAAAAGCTGAAAAAAAAAATCAGTGAAGACTCTATCTTAAAATGTTAGAAAAGGTATCTTAAACTAAACCAGAAGTATAAGGAAATAATATAGGCAGAAGTAAAATAGGAAAAAAACAATAAAGAGAGGATCAAGTAAGTCAAATATTTATTATCTGATAAGACTAAAACTTACAAACCACTAGTGTAAGAAAAATGGAGAATGGAATAATGAATGTCTGGCATGAAAGGGAACCTCACTGAGTTTATTAATAATTTTATGATAATTTAGAAATTTAGACAAATTTTTATATTTCTAGAAAAGCAGAACTCATTAAGGTTGATACACACAAAAGAAACTCTTAATAGATCTATTTCAAAATTCAATTCAAAATTTACATCATCCCAAAAACAAAACTCCAAGCCTAGACTGCTACCTAACATTTAAAAGCTGAGTAACACTAATTCAAATCAACTATTCAAAGAAGAAAAAAGAAGAAAGAGAAAGTTGTATTTAAAAATGGGAAAATTATATATACATATATTTTATGTACATAAAATAAATAATTTTGATATTAAAACAACAAAAAATTTATAACAAAAAATAGATGCAAGTTCTAAAAAATTATTTATAAAAAAAGAGGTAGAATTCCAAAAACATTATGAAACTAATTCCAGTAACATATAAAAAGAATAATAAATCACAACCTATTGAAAGATTTCCAGAAAAGCAAGAGCGTTTATCATTTTAAAATCAATCAATATAACTCACCACCATTATGCAATATAAGAGAAAAATCATGATTATCTAAAAAGATACAGAAAAACAATATACATTTATGAATTAAAAACAAACAAGGCTCTTAGCAACGTAGGACAAAATAAAACTTTCTTAATTTGATTCTTCTCTAAATAATTGACAAAAACAACTATAAATAGCACACTGAAAGGTGAAAAATGAAAAGCCTTTTCAGCCAGGCACAGTGACTCTCGGCTGTAATCCCAGCACTTTGGGGACCAAGGTGGGAGGACTGCATAAAGACAGGAGTTTGAGACCAGCCTAGGCAACAAAGTGAGACCCTGTGTCTACAATAACAAAAATAAAAATAACTAGCCGGGCATGTGCCTGTAGTCTTAGCTATTTGAGGTTGAAGCACAAGGATCACTTGCGCTCAGAAGGTAGAGGTTGCAGGGCGCCATGATTGTGCCACAGCACTCCAGCCTGGGTGACAAAACAAGAGCCTGTCTCTTTTAAAAAAACAAACAAACAAAGCCTTTGCTTTGAGATTAGAAACAAGAATTGCCGGATATATGGTCAATAAAGAAAAATTGAATGTAATTCTGTATATCAACAATAGTTTGAAAATAAAATGTCAAAAAAAAAATACTCATTTTAACCACAGGACAAGAATGTTGACAGTTGCAAGATCCAAAATTGGCCTAAAATGAAAGAAAAAGAAAAACCAAAGGTCCTTCAACACTGTATCTTAAATTTGTATCACTGTACCTTTGAAGTCTTATCCAAAATGCTTAGGATCAAAAGTGTTTTGAATTTCAGATTTTCTCAGATTTTAAAATATACTTACCTGCAGAGCATCACTAATCCAAAAATCTGAAATGTTCCAATGTACATTTCCTTTGAGGGCCATGTCCGCACTCAAAAAATTTCAGAATTTAGAGCATTTCAGATTTTGGATTAGGAATATTCAACCTGTAGTACACAGAACACTCTACAAAAATTAAATTAAACTCACTCCACCTATAGGCAACAAAATGAATAACTCTGATAAGCATAATGTTGAAACAAAGCAGCCAGACAAGATTTCATTTATACAGGATCCAAAAAAAAATCAGAAATTTATATAGAGAGACATGCTTAGTAGTAAAACTAGCAAGAAATGCTAAGACATGAAAACCAAAAAATCAAAATAATTTACCTTTCTAGAAAGAAGCAGAAACAGGAGTGGGTATGATGAATAATTCTAGGGTACCAACTTATGTTCTATTTTCGAATCTGGAATAACTATGTGGATGTTCACTATGTGATAATTCACTAAGCTGTGTATTTATATTTGGTGTACTTTCTTTATGTGTTATATTTTATAATAAAAAAGGTTAAACAAAATAAATGAATAACAAATTATTATTAAAAAGGACTTAAGTATAAACCTAAGTTTATTTTCTTGAAAATAAGTGTATGTATAAAAGTGGCCTTACTTACATATTTGTTAATAAAAGCCATTAAAACATTTAACTATTATGATGAATTATATAAATACTGCCTAATAGTCTACATTAAATAGAGTAATATATAATGCTCTTGTGCCTGGTAAAAAGTGAAAACAATCAATAAATTGTAAAAAGCTATGATGTGGAAGGTGGGAAGGTTGTTATTTTTACTTACTTCGAGGAGACCTGACAAGTACTTCACACAAATGTCCAGTGGCTTTGTTAGGGGAGAATGTGAGCTCCATCCTGGAAACGCAGTGAGGTGAGCCATCCCCCGTAAAGTCCGCTCAAGGGAAGGCAGGCCATAGAAATGTGGGGCATCTGTGACTCTCAGACACTGGAGTAGTTTCAGAGCCAATTGTGTTTGGAAAACGTAAAGAAGTTCCAAGCATTTCCTATGTGTATAAAAGGGGAAAATCAACTACCAAGCAAGTGTAATGAGTTTAATGAGCCGTCCTATTGGCTGTAGAGGGTTACTACAACTGACACTGTTAGAAAAACATGAACTAGACAAAATGGAAGAAAATAATCCTCCACAAAACAAGACTTTTCAAGGAAAGCATAGCTAAAACACCAACTAGAGAATATTATGCAAAATACAAGTACCAATTCTACTGGAAAATATATAAGTGGATTATATTTATTTACATATTAATAAATATATAATATTGATACTGCCATCCGATAATAAAATAAAAAATTGAAATAAAAAAATTAAATATTTAATTGGCATGTATTAAACCTATACCTTAAATCATTCAATACCATAAAAAATTAGCTGCCGGGCTCGGTGGCTCAGCCTGTAATCCCGCACCTTTGGGAGGCTGAGGTGAGTGGATTGCCTGAGCCCGTGGGTTCGAGACCCACCTGGGCAACTTGGCGAGACCTCGTCTCTACAATAAATAAAAAATTAGCCGGGCGTGGTAGCGCGCGCCTGTAGCTCCAGCTACTTGGAAGGCTGAGGCAGAAGGATCGCCAGAGCCCAGCAGGTCGAGGCTGCGGTGGCCGGGAGTGGCCACTGCACTCCAGTCTGGGCGACAGAGTGAGACTCCAACTCAAAAAA
>CAUYQG010203328.1:0-16595 GCA_963574415.1 Tarsius wallacei | reverse complement strand
AGTGAGTGATGGGGGACTGTGAGAACTGCAATGCGTGTGTGTGAGAACCTGGGGGGGCTGTGAGGGCTGTTTGTAGCAGGTTGGACAGAGGAGAGGGGTCGGAGTCAGGGTGAGGTGTCTGAGGTTGAGTGACGAGTGGCAGGAGCCCCATGGACCCGTGCTCAGCCATGTCGGAGCTGTAGTGGGAGTGAACTCCTGAGACTGTCGTCTGAAGGGCCATGGGGGGTGTGACCCACAGGAGGGAGATGGCTCAGACCCAGAGCCCCCCGATGCTGGGGAGGACAGCAAGTCCGAGAACGGGGAGAATGCTCCCATCTACTGCATCTGCCGCAAGCCGGACATCAACTGCTTCATGATGTGAGCCGGGGAGGGGGTGGGGCTGACACCTGGCCACATGGGTCCGGTCTGTGGGCGCGCCCTCATCTCCACCACCCACCCCATCCTCTGCAGTGGGTGTGATAACTGTAATGAGTGGTTCCATGGAGACTGCATTCGGATCACTGAGAAAATGGCCAAGGCTATCCGGGAGTGGTACTGTCGGGAGTGCCGAGGTGAGTGAGCAGTGTGGGGTGAGCAGGGATGTCAGGTGGGGCTTTGAGGGAGGAGGAGATGCCAGACGGGGCTGTGGGCAGGGGTAATAGCGACACAAGTCTCTGAGCAGCGTGACAGTTCGTCTGTGGTGAGCTGCAACGGGGGCTCCACTCTGAGTGGTGAGAGAGGGTTTCTCAGGAAGGGAAAGCACTGCCCTGGAGCAGTGGGGCAGGGTGGGTGGGTGGGACAGTAAGGGAGAGAAGGGGAGGAGGTTCTGGTACCACTTAAGCCCTCCAGTGCTCACTCACCCTGGCCCTACTCTCTGCCCCACAGAGAAAGACCCTAAGCTGGAGATTCGCTATCGGCACAAGAAGTCACGGGATCGGGATGGCAATGAGCGGGACGGCAGTGAGCCCCGGGATGAGGGTGGAGGGCGCAAGAGACCTGTCCCAGATCCAGACCTGCAGCGCCGGGCAGGGGCAGGGGCAGGGGTTGGGACCGTGCTTGCTCGGGGCTCTGCTTCGCCCCACAAATCCTCTCCACAACCCTTGGTGGCCACACCTAGCCAGGTGAGCGGCTGCAGTGGTTGGGATGTGTAAGTGGTCCCATCTTGGGCACTGCCTGGGTCCCTGATTTCTGTTCTGGGCATCTTCCTCCAGCACCACCAGCAGCAGCAGCAGATTAAGCGGTCAGCCCGCATGTGTGGCGAATGTGAGGCCTGCCGGCGCACTGAAGACTGTGGCCACTGTGACTTCTGTCGGGACATGAAGAAGTTCGGGGGCCCCAACAAGATCCGGCAGAAGTGTCGGCTGCGCCAGTGCCAGCTGCGGGCCCGGGTGAGCATGGGCAGAGCTGGTCAGGGCTAGGTGTGGGGGAGCTGGTGGGTCCGTGAAGGGCTGGTTAAGACTAGGCAAGGGTGGGCCAGATGGGGTGGGGCCTGGCATGTCCAGATGAATGGGGCATGTTCAGGTATGCTGGGCTGGCAGGAACATCCCCCAACCCTAGGTGGGACCCCGTATTTCCAGGAAGTCAGGCATGTGATTGCAGAGCAGGCAGGGCTGAGCATGTCCTGGTGGTGAGGTGCAGGGGAGGTGGGTGGGGAGGCAAGGCAAGACTAGGTGGGAGGGCTAGGGCAAGGCCACCCTCCATCCAGCTGGGGCTGACCTGGGCCTTCTCCTGCCGGCACAGGAATCGTACAAGTACTTCCCTTCCTCGGTGAGTCCAGCCCCCCCAGGGCGGGGCGGGGCATGCGGGCAGGGCTATCAGGGCCAGTCCTGAGATTCTGCCCCGCAGCTCTCGCCGGTGACGCCCTCAGAGTCCCTGCCACGGCCTCGCCGGCCGTTGCCCACCCAACAGCAGCCACAGCCATCACAGAAGCTGGGGCGCATCCGTGAAGATGAGGGAGCAGTGGCATCATCAACAGTCAAAGAGCCTCCCGAGGCTACAGCCACACCTGAGCCACTCTCAGATGAGGACCTACCGCTAGATCCTGACCTCTACCAGGACTTCTGTGCAGGGGCCTTTGATGACCATGGCTTGGTGAGCAAGCAGAGACTCCCAGGGTAGAAGGGTGGAGGTTACAGAAGCAGAGAGTATCTCTAATGAGGAGCAAGAGACAGAGGGTATGGAAGGCTGTCTTTGGAAGTGAGTAGGTGGTGGGGTTGTCTTGGGTGAGGCAGGTGGATCACTGCATGCCCTGCTTACAGCCCTGGATGAGTGACACAGAAGAGTCCCCATTTCTGGACCCTGCGCTGCGAAAGAGGGCAGTGAAAGTGAAGCATGTGAAGCGTCGGGAGAAGAAATCTGAGAAGAAGGTGATGGAGAGGATAAAATGGGTATGGGAAGGCAGAGGGTGGGGAGCTGGGTAGGGAGAAGCAGAGATCAGGGGCTGAATGGGGCACAAACCAGAAAGGGCTAAAATGGAAGGGGAGACGGTCTGGGGCTGACTTCACAACTCCACCCTGAACTGATCCGTCTTGCCCCACAGAAAGAGGAGAGATACAAGAGGCATCGGCAGAAGCAGAAGCACAAAGACAAGTGGAAACACCCAGAGAGGGCCGATGCCAAGGATCCTGCATCGCTACCGCAGTGCCTGGGGCCTGGCTGTGTGCGTCCTGCCCAGCCCAGCTCCAAGTATTGCTCAGATGACTGTGGCATGAAGCTGGCAGCCAAGTGAGTCGTTCCTGGGGGTTTTCAATGAAGTCAGGAAGTACAGGATAGGGCATAACCAGAGCCCTCTGTATGTCTATGAATCAGTCACCTATCCACCATGCAATCAACCTATCCCCCCCATATCCATCTACCCACTCACCCATCCGTCAACCCATCTGTCCATTTGCCCATCCATCGTCCCTTCAGGTATCCAGTCACCTACTTACTTACCCTTTCACCATTTAGTCACTCATCCATTTTGTCACCCGTTGGTCACCATACTTACTCATTTTGTTGCTTGCCACCTTCCCTGCCTGCACCCTCCCTGCTGCCTCCCTGCAGCCGCATCTACGAGATCCTCCCCCAGCGCATCCAGCAGTGGCAGCAGAGTCCTTGCATTGCTGAAGAGCATGGCAAGAAGCTTCTCGAACGCATCCGCCGTGAGCAGCAGAGCGCTCGCACTCGCCTTCAGGAAATGGAGCGCCGATTCCATGAGCTTGAGGCCATCATTCTGCGTGCCAAGCAGCAGGCTGTGCGTGAGGATGAGGAGGTGAGCAAGCAGGGTATGGCAGGGCAGGGCCCGGGACCTCGTCCCACGTGGCCTCATTATTCCTTCCGCCCCAAACAGAGCAACGAGGGCGACAGTGATGACACGGATCTGCAGATCTTCTGTGTCTCCTGTGGGCACCCAATCAACCCACGTGTTGCCCTGCGCCACATGGAACGCTGCTATGCCAAGGTTGGGGTGTTGGCCGAGGGGGCGGATGGTGCGGGAGCATCAGCGGGCCATAGAGGATGGCTTTGGTGGTTGGGTGGTGTCTCAGGTGGGCATGCAGTGCAATCCACAGTTCCCTTCGTTTGTGCTCATCCCCCAGTATGAGAGCCAGACGTCCTTTGGGTCCATGTACCCCACACGCATTGAAGGGTAAGTGAGGGTGCATGCTGAGTTAGAGGTGGAGGATTAAGGCTGGGGCCCGAAGTGGAATGTGTGTGGAGCTGGGACAGGATATGCGCGTGGGCAAGAACAGGTGGGTCTCCCTTCTTTCCCGCCAATAATCTCTCTACTCAAACCCCCAGGGCCACACGACTCTTCTGTGATGTCTATAATCCTCAGAGCAAGACATACTGCAAGCGGCTCCAGGTGCTGTGCCCTGAGCACTCACGGGACCCCAAAGTAAGGTTTCCCTCAGCTGCCCCATCCTGTCCCTCACCCCTGCCTTACCATCCCTCTTCGCCCCTTCTCCACACACCTCTCCACTTTTTCCTGTCTGGCCTCTTCCATTTTTCACTCCTCTCTTCTTCACTCTTCCCCAAACTCCCTGTTCGTCCCTTTCTCTCTCCCTGAGCACCCATTCCTGTCCTCCCCCATCACCACCTCTGTTCATCTCCACTCCCGGTCTTCTTGCAGGTGCCAGCTGATGAGGTATGCGGGTGCCCCCTCGTACGCGACGTCTTTGAGCTCACAGGTGACTTCTGCCGCTTGCCCAAGCGCCAGTGCAATCGCCACTACTGCTGGGAGAAGCTGCGGCGTGCAGAAGTGGACTTGGAGCGTGTGCGTGTGGTAGGTGCTGACGACACTGGAGGTGGCCAGGTCAGGTGGGGCTGCAGGAGCTCCTCTCACGGCTCTTCCCACTCCCTTGACAGTGGTACAAGCTGGATGAGCTGTTTGAGCAGGAGCGCAACGTGCGTACCGCCATGACAAACCGGGCAGGATTACTGGCCCTGATGCTGCACCAAACAATCCAGCATGACCCACTCACTACCGACCTGCGCTCCAGTGCTGACCGCTGAGCTTCACTGGTCCAGGCCCCCTTAGCACCCTGCATTCCAGATGGGGAACTGCCCCGAATCCCCCACGTGTTCGTTCCTTCATCTGTTTCCACGGTCCCCTTTCGTCCATTTGACTGCCCCTTACCAGAGGGTCTGAGTTTCCCTCTGTCTTACTCCTCTGTCTCTCCATTTTCACTGCCCGGGTGGGACTGTGGAGTCTACTCATCCTTGCGTCCTGCCTCCCTGGGTTTTGTTAATAAAATTTTGAAGAACCAAGGAAGAAAACTCTTGGTGGTCTCCACACTTGCTCCAGTTGCAGCTGTGTTTCCCAGCATGGAGGTGGCCCACTGTATCCAGGAGGGAATGCAGTACATGTGTAGGCTGGGAGTGTACAGTTGGCACCCACTGGGTGCTCCCTCGGGCTGTTGGGGGGATACGGCCTGATTAAGGAGCGCTGGATGACATGTATGCCTAGCCTGGCCTTCTGGGACAATGGGTACACACGCAGCATTCACTCACTGGCCGAGTACCCCTCTGCTGCCAGAGGTGGTCGTCTCCAGAGCACGGTGGATCCGGCGACGAGCACGAGGCCCCCTGTCTACAAGCCCCACTTTGGGGACGTGTGACCACAGAAGCCCACCCGCCTCGCCCTCCGTGGTCCCGGCCCGGCACGCCTTTGGGCGTGGGCACGCCCCCACCCCGCGCTCTCAGTTTACCTGCAGCCGCCCCGCCCCGGCCCCACCCCGCCGAAGGAGCCGCCGCGCGCCGTGACTCGTCTCCCGCGCTCCGGCGGCGTTTCGGCGTGGAGAAGGCGGGACGCTAGCCTCGGGGGAGACGTTCGGAGGGGCCGGAGAGCACAGCCGCGACCTCGGCGAGAGGACGCTGCCGGCTCGGTGGTCGCCGCCCCCGCGGCCCACGCCTCCCCGCGTTGGGACTGGAGCGCGCGCGCCCACGCGGTGTTTCGGGACGCGAGGCTCGCGGGCGCCGCGGGTTCCCAGCCGCGCGTGCGGCCGTAGAGCCTCGGCGCGCGCGCGCCGCTGTGGCACGTCAGCGCGCAGGCGCGGGAGCCTCCCTGCCGGGGGCGCGCGCCGTCGAAGCTCTAGCGCGCAGGTGCCCCGCCGGGGGCGGAGCTTGGGGGCGGGCCGCGGGCTTCCGGTTCCGGGAGCAACGGACAGCCGCGGAGGCGACAGCTACCGCTTCGGAGAGGCGGCCGCGGAGGAGGAAGAAGGCGAGCGGGACGAGGCGGGAGGCTCCGGGGAGACCTTCGCCATGGGCCCCCGGGCTTAGGACGTCGGGAGCGACCGGCCTGGGGCCGAGCTGGTGAGACGGCCGCGGGGCTGGACGCGGAGAGCCCTCAGGCGGAGGATGGGGAGGAACTGGGGCTGAGGACGCTGGTGGCAGCGAAGGGCCGTCGGGCCGCTGAGGGCGAGGAATGGCGGCGTCGGAATACCGAGGCGGAGAAGCGGGGCGTTCGGGCGGAAAGCGGGAGGCACTGGGGCTCGGAACGCTGACAGGTGGCAGTGTCGGGAGCCGGGACGAGGACCGAGAGGGCTGGTGGCGATCAGCACGCTGAAGGGAGCGGCGGGGCCGGTTAAGGAGCGAGAAGTGGGGGTTCCGGACGCAGAGAGAGAAACGAGAGGTTTGAGGCCGATGACACGGAGGAGTGGGGTCGCGGGAAGGCTGGGAGGCGTGCACGGATGGGGTCCGTGGAGTGGACAAAGAGAAGTGGCGTGTCGGACCGCTGACAGTTATGGATGGCATGATCCCTGGACGAGAGCTGAGAGGAATGAAGGGATGTTCGGAACGTTCAGGAGTGCATTCAGGGTCTTGGGCTGAGTGAGGAAGGGATGGAAAACGAGAACGTTGACGGGGAAAAGTGGGAAGCGTCTTGGCCCTGGAGACAAGAGCTAGAACCGTTTGGGGCCGAGACGGGGTCGGGGAATTGTGGGTCATAACACTGAGGGAGAGGCAGAATGAGGGAGGGAGATCTTGGGCTGAGGAGGGGGAAGCATGGGGTAAGCTTCCAGGCTGAGTAATGGACAGAATGAGGTGCTACCCAGGCCAGAGATATGGAGGAGTTGGGGACTTAATCGCAGAGGAAGTCCAGGTTGTAATAGATAGAGGTAGCAGGATGTAAGGACAACGGACAGCGCGGCAATGGGATGTTTAAAACTCTGAAGGAGAGAGAGGGGAGCTCCTGGGCTAAGGAAGGGGGAAATGGCAGGTAAGAACACTGTAGTCAAGTACTGAGGGCAAAAGGAATGGGGGCCTCTTGGACTGAGGATGGGGAGCATGGGAGTCTTAGGGTGATAAAGGAGAGAGATACAGACTGTTAGGTCAAAGATAGGGAGCAGTGAGGGGGAAGACTGAAAGTTTGGGGGTTGGCTATGTAGAGAAATAATGGAGTCTCAGTCTGAAATTGGAGATCAGGACACTGAGAGTAAGGCATAGGCACCCTTGGGTTGGGGATGGGGAGCAGCGGGTGCTATCAGGTCAAGAAGTGGGAGGAATGAGGAGTCCCTGGGCCCAGAGCAAAAAAGAGTGGGGTGGGAATGGAAGGCATTTCTCCTTCATATATGGGCTGGTTGCCTGTGTCAGGTCCTAGATCTTGGGCAAGCTAAGAGATAACAGTGTGATCTGGGGCATGGTTTGTCCCTTTCTAGAGCCTCAGGTTCCCCTATTTCTCCCACACCTTGCAGGCTGCTGCTACTTCCCATGGCCTCCATGGCTGAGGACTGGCTGGACTGCCCAGCCCTAGGCCCTGGCTGGAAGCGCCGTGAAGTCTTTCGCAAGTCAGGGGCCACCTGTGGACGCTCAGACACTTATTACCAGAGGTACTGGGTGGGTTTTGGGCAAATCAAGGATGGGGCTGAGCCTAGTTAGGATGAAATCAAATAGTGTGGTTAAGTTTATGGATGGAGTTAAAATTGTTGCTGAGGCTGGCCATGGTGGCTTATGCCTGTAATCCTGGGACTTTGGGAGGCTGAGGCAGGCGGGTCACTTGAGGCCAGAAGCTTGAGACCAGCCTGGACACCATAGCAAAACCCCCATTTCTACAAAAAAATTTGAAAAATTAGCGTGCCCCTGTTGTTCTAGCTACTCTGGAGGTTGAAATGGGAGGATTGCTTGAGCCCAGGAGTTTGAGGCTACATTGAGCTACGATTGCAGTGCTGCACTCCAGCCTGGGCAACAGAGGGAGACCCTGTCTCCGAAAACAAAACAAAAAGTTGTTGCCGAACACCTAGGGTTTTGATCTAGGTCTGGTTGCTCACCACACAGAAAGCCAATCACTTAGAAAACGAGTATTGCGGAGGAAGAAAGACTTTATTGTGGGTGATATCTGCTAAGAGATGGGAGGCAAGTCTAAAATTTATCTTCCTAAATAACTAAAATTAGGGGTTTACATAGCAGGGAAGGAATGTGACTTCGTGCAGGGGAGATAGAAGTTAGGAAGGAGTGAGGAAGAGGAGTTGATCAACAGGCAGCAGGTGTGTCTAATTGTCCAGATATGGTGATCTGGAAAGTTTCAGTTCCTTGATACTATCTAGGAAGCCAGACAGTTGGTTTCCTGAGAAAAAAACTCAGGTAAGGCAAACGTAAGTTTCTCAAGCTTCAGTCCTGTGGGAAAATTGGACTGGTTCCAAGTTATACACATTCAGTTAACCCTTGTTATTTGTAGATTTTGTATTTGGGAGTTCACCTACTTAATAAAATTTATTTGTTACTTCAGAGTCAATCAGTACTTGTGGTGTGTTCATGGGTATTCAAGGACATGGGCAAAGCAGCAAAAAAATTGTTGCTCATTCCATGTGTTCTCAGTTGAGATTGAAGGACGAGGTCTTTTTGTTTCAGCATTTTTACTGTTAACAAGTGTCCTTTTCATGGTCTGTTTAGTGCCACGTTTTTTGAATTTTTGTGCTTTTTGTTGCTGATTTTGCTTTATGGTCCCCAAGCATAATGCTGAAGTGCTATCTAGTGTTCTGAGTATGAGAAGGCTGTGATATGTCTTATGGAGAAAATTTGAGGTAGATAACCCTTGTACAGACATAAGTTGCAATGCTGTTGGCTGTAAGTTCAATGTTATGAGTCAGAAATATGGGACATCCGGAAAAAGAAGGAAATTTGTCAACATGCATATGAGGCAGCTTCAGAAAATACAAAAAGTAATGTCTGTAGTACTTGGTGAAGCTGTGGAAAAGATGGGAAAGCATCTACATTGAGGATCCATGAAATGATTACTGATAAAGCCTAAGAGGACAGCATTGTTGAGGAAAACCAAAGTCATGTTACCCAGCATTAGGAAAATATTAAATTTATATCAGCTAGTACTGGTTGGCTTGCACATTTAAACTTCCATGCAGTGCATAATTCTACAGATCAGGAGTCTTTGGAAGGAAAAGATTTAAAAAATACCTGCTAAGTGTTATGTAGGAAAAGAGATATGTAGAAGATTGGTCTTCAGTGCCAGTGTGAGTGGCTTGTTTTACAACCCCATGCAACACAAATGGCCTCTGAAGCCTCTGGCTTTGAGTCATTCAAAGACCTTGACGATTAATTATTTGTGAAAAATAGGTATTAAGTAAGGTGTTTTTAACCAGAAATATACACAAAACAAAGTGGTATATTGATGAGTTGACAAAAATGTGACCAGAGCCTCTCAGGAACCTAACTGTATTTCCTCTAGGAGTGATGGTTCTGTATTCATTGTCCATGGTGACTTTGTAGAACGTCACTACATGGATAATGAGAATCATCTGTAAATATATAAACAGATGCTTATAAATATTCGCACATGTTTTGGGATATATTAGTGATACAGTTATTGAATATTCTATATGTTTCCTGATTTTTTTTGTATCTAAGTTGCTATTTTCCCAGGTAAACTCACAAGTAAAGTCACTTTTTGTTGTATTTAGTTATAATTTATTCACATGGTTACATGCGTGTATAAAACTTTCAAAACATTTAAGGGCAGTTATCAAGAACTGTAAAAGGATCTGAGATTTCATTCTAATTAGGACAAAATCATAGTGAATTTGTCATGATTTTGTGGATGCTGGTAGGATGAGACTTCTGGATCAGCGATGACAGAGATTTTTTTTTTTTTACAGCAGTAGAAGGATCCAGAATACAATAGTTCCCCCTTGTCTGCAGTTTCACTTTCTGTAGTTTATTACCTGTAGTCAGCCACCATCCAAAAATATTAAGTGGAAAATTTTAGTGATAACTTATTAGTTTTGAATTGTGTGCCATTTTCAGTAGCATGATTAAACCTTGCACCATCCCGCTCCATCCTGCCCCAGAGGTGAATTATCTCTTTGTCCAGTGTATCCAAGCTATATATGCAACCTGCCTTAGTCACTTAGTAGCCATCTTGGTTATGGGATTAAAAAACAACAACAAAACTACATATTCTATACATTTTGGTACTATCCACAGTTCCAGGCATCCACTGAGTGTCTTGGAATATATCCCCTGCACATCAGAGGGGATTACTGTATTATCATTTTTGTGCCAATTTCCCAAATCCAAGCTCACATAGCATAATAAAGAAGGCCAAATAGTACCTGCACATGCAGTGGGTTGTATTACAGGAAAAGAACCCTGGTCATAGGGAATCCAGTCTTTTATAATATTGGGAGACCCTATCACTTATCTTACAAGCATCCTTGGGAAGATAGTTTATTACAAAGGACAGCCAGGTGTGGTGTCTAATGCCTGTAATCTCAGCACTTTGTGAGACTGTGGCTGTGTGGCGGGAGGATTACTTAAGCCCAGGAGTTCGAGACCAGCCTGGGCAACATAGCAAGACCTCATCTGTAAAAAAATAAAAATTAGCAGGGTATAGTGATGTGCACCTGTAGTCCTAGCTTCTTGGGAGACTGAGGCTGGAGGGATCACCTGAGCCCAAGAGGTCGGGGTTGTGGTGAGCTGTAAGCATGGCATTGCACTCCAGCCTGGGTGACAGACTGAGTCCCCAACTCAAAAAAAGAAAGCAAAAAACAACCTAAAGGACAGCCAGGGCCTCTCGCAGGACATACAGAAATGCAACAGACCAATGGAGTACTGTCTCCCAAAATCAATTACTTATACTATAATTTGTATGCAGTTGCATGTGTTTATATGTTTTTCAAACACATTTATGTTATGTTTCCTTGTTTATGTACTTGGTACATAACACTAATGTATTTGCTTATTAATATATTTGTGTTTCTATCTGTGCTTATTTTTACCAATGTGAAATACTTACAGTATTGTTATATGTTATAAACATGTTCATGTCTGTTCACATTTATTAATAGTTGTATACATGTTGGTGTTTATATTCATGTTTTATGTTTCTTTTATTCGGGGTTACGTGGGGCCTGGGCAAGGCTCACAGGCTAATTCCAGGTTGCCTCCTATATCCCACCAGCCCTGTGGGAGGGTGTGTGGGTGGAATGGCATTGGCCCCACCTGGGTGCTAACCCATCATGGCCCATCCACAGCCCCACAGGAGACAGGATCCGAAGCAAAGTTGAGCTGACCCGATACCTAGGCCCTGCGTGTGACCTTACCCTCTTCGACTTCAAACAAGGCATCTTGTGCTATCCAGCCCCCAAGGTACTTCGTAATGTTAGGTGCCCAGGCAGGAGTGGCTGTGCCACCTAACACCTACCCACTAACCCACATTTTTTCTGCTCTCATCATCTCCAGGCCCATTCTTTGGCCATTCCCAGCAAAAAGCAAAAGAAACCTTCAAGGCCAGCCAAGACACAGAAATGTCAGGTTGGAGTCCAGGGTGGTGAGGTCAGGAAGGAAGTCCTGAGGGATGAGATCAAGGCTGCCTCTGACACAGCCCCAGCTTCCTTTCCTGCTCCTGGGTGAGTGTTGGCTTAAGGTGAGCCATATGGGTGAGGGTTTTGATTGGAGGTGCTCTCAGGGCCCCACACCTGTCTTTCCCATCCCAGGTGCTGTGAAAACTGTGGAATCAGCTTCTCAGGGGATGGTTCCCGAAGGCAGCGGCTCAAAACGTTATGCAAAGACTGCCGAGGTGAGTGACCCTTAGGGAATGGGGCATCAGGAATTAAGACCTGGGGCAGGCCTGGTGTCAGGCTGGCAGCTGAATGTGGATATCAGGACAGAGGCTCCTGGCATGGTTGGAGGCTGGATATTGGTGGTATCGGGCATGGCCCTGGGTGTGGCCACGAGGCAGTAGATGAGGGCAGGTGTCTTCCTTCCTCTCCACTCTTTTCCTCCCCCCCTCTTTTCCCTCAGCACGGAGAATTGCCTTCAACCGGGAACAGAGGATGTTTAAGGTAAGCATAGCCTGCTTCTTCCACGCCGTTCTGTGGTAGGAGCAACATGTGATGGGGTGGTAGAGGATCTGGAAGAATGGTGATAGGTCCACGGTGTGGAAGAGTCATTTTATAAGGAGTTCTAAAATTACTTTGCCAGCAGGCAAAGTAATGGGAATTAATGGGATGTAAGGAGACATAGTGAAGTCAGCGGGCTCATTTGACACAGTAATGGTCTCCGCGATGGTGGCTAGCCAGTAATTATCAAGTACAGTGAAGAGGGACTGCTGTAGGGTCAAGAGACATGGGAGGGCCCGTGCTTCTGGAGCCACTCCATCTGGGCCTTTAACTGCATCCCACCCATTACTGGCAGCGTGTGGGCTGTGGGGAGTGTGCAGCCTGCCAGGTAACAGAAGACTGCGGGGCCTGCTCCACCTGCCTCCTGCAGCTGCCCCATGACGTGGCATCAGGGCTGTTCTGCAAGTGTGAGCGGAGACGTTGCCTCCGGATTGTAGAAAGGGTAAGTCAGGCAGGTGGGGGGCCCATGGCTCACCCCGGCCCTTGGCCCTCAGGGCTCTGGCCCTGTGCTTCACGCCCAGTGCTCCCCTTCCCCACAGAGCCGAGGGTGCGGAGTATGCCGGGGCTGTCAGACCCAAGAGGACTGTGGCCGTTGCAGTATCTGTCTTCGCCCTCCCCGTCCTGGTCTCCGGCGCCAGTGGCGGTGCGTCCAGCGGCGCTGCCTGCGGGTGAGTCAGGCCGGAGAGGGCGGAGCTAGTTCTGCTGCTGAAGTTGTTGCTGCTTCTGCTTCTCCTGACCTGGCCTTGCCCAGCTCACATCTTTCTTTTCTCCCCAACGCCATGCTCACGTCCCCACCCCACCCCCTGCTCCTGTCTGCCAGCACCTTGCTCACCGCCTCCGTCGCCGCCATCAGCGAGGTCAGCGACGCCCTGCCCTGGCTGTGGCTCCCCCCACTGTGAGTGTCCCGCCTTCCTGACCCATGCATGCTTCCTGTGCTCCTGGAATGGGAACTCCTGAGCTTGCCTGGTGCCACCAATCCCAGACTGCCTTTCTGCTGTCTCCCAGGGCAAACATGGCCGCCGCAGGGGCGGCTGCGACTCCAAGATGGCTGCCAGGCGGCGCCTCCGAACCCAGCCACTGCCTCTGCTTCCCCCGTCACAGCCCGCAGAGCCCACAGAACTGGTGAGGCCTTGGTGGGTGGGGGAAGGCACGACCCTGGTTTTACCCAGTGCCTGCCCTGACCCCACCCCATTTGCCTCTACAGCACCCCAGAGCCCTGGCCCCCTCACCACCTGCCGAATTCGTCTATTACTGTGTAGACGAGGATGAGCTAGTGAGTGGCCCACCCTACCTTTATAAGCCTAGAGTCTCTCAGGACACTTGGTTAACTCCACAAAAGCAGATGCTGTATAAGTCTGTTGGGGAGCAGCAAGGCACAGTGATGGGTCCTAGGATGGGAGGAGCAGGTGATCCGGGGAGACTAACTTGGGGCCCGCAGTTCAGTGACGGTGCCTAATGTCAGACGCACCAGTGACCTGGTGGCTAACTCAGGACTAGCTGACAGTAATGGAGGCCAGTTGAGGAGCGGCACAGTGACTGGGATTCACATAGGATGAGCAGACGGAGCAGGTACGGTGATGGGAGCTACGAGAGGGCCAGCAAGTCCGCCGGAGGTGGGGGTCAGAGCCATTTTCTTGGCGGTTGGTGGTGGCCTAGCAGATGTTGTGATGGATACTGCAGTGGATTGGCCACAGTCCCCATGATGTCAAGGGCCGGCTGCCACAGTGGTGGTGGCACTGTGGAACTAGCAACTACCTGGGTGTGACTAGTGGGATGTCAAGAGGCTAAGACAAGTATGCCAGTAGCTCCATCCCATGGGACTAGAGGAGCACCAGGACCAACACTGGAATAGGTGTTGAGGATGGCCTCTCCTAGTCCCAGTGACAGCACCACCCATTCCCCCCACCCCAGCAGCCCTACACGAACCGCCGGCAGAACCGCAAGTGCGGGGCCTGTGCAGCCTGCCTACGGCGGATGGACTGTGGCCGCTGCGACTTCTGCTGCGACAAGCCCAAATTCGGGGGCAGTAACCAGAAGCGCCAGAAGTGTCGTTGGCGCCAGTGTCTGCAGTTTGCCATGGTGGGTGGGGCAGGAAGGGTCAGGCGCCCAGTGCCTGGGAGTGGTGGGCAGGCATGGCAGGTGGGTGGGTGGGGCAGTAGATTTGGTTGAAGATTAGCAGACATTGTGCTGGGGTAAAGGAGTCTGGGTGGCACTGGCATTGGTGATGGGAGACGAGCAGGCTTGATGAAGGGCTCGTAAGTAAGCAGATGGTGTGCTGGGACTGAGGGGAGTTTAGCAAGCATGCTGAGCAGGGCAGGGTGGGTGTAATGGGTCATGGCACCAGGTGGCCATGGCACCCCATCTTTTTTTCGCAGAAGCGGCTGCTGCCCAGTGTCTGGTCAGAGTCTGAGGATGGGGCAAGATCGCCCCCACCTTACCGTCGTCGCAGGCGGCCCAGTTCTGCTCGACGGCATCATTTAGGCTCTACCCTGAAGCCCCCCTTGGCCACGCGTGCAACTCGTCCAGACCATGCCCAGGCTCCAATGAAGCAAGAAGCAGGTGGTGGCTTTGTGCTGCCTCCTCCTGGCACCGATCTCGTGTTTTTACGGGAGGGCGCAAGCAGTCCTGTGCAGGTGCCGGGCCCTGCTGCAGCTTCCACAGAAGCCCGACTGCAGGTGAGAACCTTACCTCCTCCTCTCCTTCCCAGCCCTACCCAGCCTCATGCCAGGGAGCTGAGACCAAGTCTGCTGCAATCCTCCCTTACGCAGGAGGCCCAGTGCTCTGGCCTGAGTTGGGTTGTGGCCTTACCCCAGGTGAAGCAAGAGAAGGCGGATGCCCAGGAAGACTGGACACCGGGCACAGCTGTCCTGACTTCTCCTGTATTGGTGCCTGGCTGCCCTAGCAAGGTGGGGGCAGTGATGGATGTTCTTTTGGTGCTGTAATGGGGTGGTCTGTAAGCAGAGTGATGGTGGTTCTCTGAGCAGAGCAACAGATGCACTGATTGCACTTTTCTGCAGAATTACCCTGCCTGTCTAACAGACACCCCACCCCCACAGGCAACTGGCTTTGTCTGCTTGCTGCCCAGCTAACAAAAAAACAGAAGTCAGTAAGAAATGGGAATGGAAAAGACCTGTAGGCAAAGAGATGACAGTTCTCTGCTGAACTGTGATGGAAGTGGGATTTGTCAGCACAGTGATGAGCTGAGACTTCTCTCAGGCTAACCGTGCCCTCCTAACCGCTGCCCATTTCCTGTTTCTCCCAGGCAGCAGAGCCAGGCCTGCCATCTGTGAAGCAAGAGCCACCTGACCCTGAGGAGGACAAGGAAGAGAACAAGGATTACTCTGCCTCCAAATCAGCCCCAGAGCAGGAGGCAGGAGGGGCTGGCACGCCTGTGGTCAGTGCTGGGTATGCCCCACCCCTGCTTTGATCCTGCCTTACCCCAGCGACCACATTGACCCATGGTGTTAATTCTTCCCTAGATCACGGAGATTTTCAGCCTGGGTGGAACCCGCTTCCGGGATACAGCGGTCTGGTTGCCAAGGTGTGCCCCACACAGTGAGGGGTGGGGATGGGGTGGGTGCCGGCAAGATGTGGGCCCCAAGTTTTGAGAGTATAGCCAGCAGTTTGGCATGGTGCAATGAGAGGTAAAGGCTCCACACTCACTGTGCTGATCACAATCAATGAGGGATGTGTGTGTAAAACCCTAGAGATTTCTCCTGAGACCCAGCCCAATAGCCTTCCAATTAGGACTCTCCTTTGGCAGAGAGGGTGGGGAAGGACTTGATGCCCTAAGATGAAATTTGAAAGGAGGTGGTCCACATCTCCCTAAGAAAATCTTGTAGAGGTCAGCCTTAATGCTGTATATGAGTTCTCATTCAGAAAATCATCATTTGGAGTCTTGAAGACCTAGGAGTCTAAGAGACCATCAAGTGGGCTGTCCCCTGACATTGAGTTACTGTCCCGAGAATGGTCCTGGGCTTTCCTAGGTGCTGGAATGGGCAGGAGATCTGGTGTTGAGCTGGCTCTGTGAGCTGGGTCCACTTGCAGTTGTGTGATCTCTGGCTAGTCTTGCACTTCCTAGAGCAGCATCTGTGGAAAGACTTGGGCTAGGTCTCTTGAGCCTTTCCTGAGCCTGTTGAGGTTATTAACTATTTCAACTGCTATGCAGAATTGTCCTTATAGACCTGGCCTAGGATGAAGGGTAGACACTTATAAGGACTGGGATGCTGGGAGAAGGACAAGGGAATGCTGCCTCCTTCAGAATGTTGACAGATCTTGCACAGAGCCCCAGACACTGGCAACATAAACTATTGGCCTAAGCACCTGGATTCCTTGCTCCTACAAACCAGTTCCATAAACCCCTCCATCTTTACTTGACCAGTTTCAGAGGCACTCACTGAACTCCTGCTGGGTACACAGCTGTGTGGAGAGCCAGCAGTGAGTACAATAAGCCCTGTAAGACTTACCATTCAGGAAACACAAGATTCCTACCTTCAGGGAGCTTATTACCTGACTGTGGATCATATGATGTTAACAGAGATTATATAATGTTTCTGTAATGGTAGTTTTTAGAAAAGCGATCAAGGATAATGATGGGGAAATGGATGGAGGACACAGAATATAGGAAATGGTTTTATGTTGCTCCATTTTTGCACACAGCAAACCGCATTCAACATACGGTCCTGCTCCCTCTTGTCTAGGTCCAAGGACCTTAAAAACCCTGGAGCTAGAAAGCAGTAGACAGAAGGCTTCTGCAGACTGTAGGATGCAAGGTGATATTTGCAGACC
>CAUYQG010203326.1:0-11432 GCA_963574415.1 Tarsius wallacei | reverse complement strand
TCACCATACAAAAAAAAAACCAACTCCAAATGGATCAAAGACCTAAATATAAAACCTCAAACTATAAGAACCTTAGGAAATGCAGGCGATACCTTTATGGAAATTGGAACTGGCAACCAATTCCTGATCAAAACCCCAAGTGCCCATGCCATAAGAGATAAGATAGATAAGTGGGACCTCATCAAACTGACAAGCTTCTGCAAAGTCAAAGAAACCATCAAGAGAGTGGGGAGGCAGCCAAAGACTGGGAAAAAATATTTGCCAACTGTATGTCTGACCAAGGCTTAACATCTAGGATCTACAAGGAATTCAAACGTGCCAAAAAGAAAAAAACAGCCCCATTACGAAGTGGGCAAAAGATATGCATAGACAGTTCTCAAAAGAAGACATACGAGCAGCCAACAGATACATGAAAAAATGCTCAACCTCACTAGTCATCAAAAAAATGCAAATTAAAACTACACTGAGATACCACTTAACTCCAGTCAGGATGGCTATCATTAATAAATCAAAAAACAACGGATGCTGGAGAGGATGCGGCGAAAAGGGAACACTTCCATACTGTTGGTGGGAGTGTAAACTAGTACAGCCTCTGTGGGAAACAGTGTGGCAATTCCTCAAAGATCTAAAAATCGACCTTCCATCCAACCCCCCAATTCCTCTACTGGGAATATACCCGAAAGAACTCAAATCACTCTATAAAAAAGGATACCTGCACATGTATGTTTATTGCATCATTGTTCACATTAGCAGGAACATGGAACCAACCGTGCTGTCCATCAAAAGAGGACTGGATTAAAAAAATGTGGTACATATACATGATAGAATATTACGCAGCCACAAAGAAGAACAAAACCATGAACTTCACAGCAACCTGGAGGGACTTAGAGTCTATAACACTGAGTGATCTTTCACATAAACAAAGAACTGAGTATCACATGTTCTCACTCATAAGTGGACCTTGAACAATTATTGTAATACTATAAGAAAAGGATTGGCAGTAGTGGGAAACTGCTGGGAGGGGAGTGGGGAAGCAGGATTGGCAGAAGCAGTAATCTGCCTGGGGAAGGGGGGGGGCACACCTCATCAACAAGGGTACCTGCATAATGAGCATTTGTATACCTAATCCTGAATTGTACCCCACATCTTCAAAATTTAAAAAAATTTAAAAGAAGAAAACGTTTCTTTTTTGCCAGTCTCAGATTCTTATTTGTCATGAATAATACAAGTATGTTCTTCTGTGGTGGCAACAGGCTAGAAGTGATAGCCTTCTGCACAATTAATCTGTGAAACAAGTGGGGATGTGACCTCCCATCTTCCTTACTTGAATTTTCCCAACCATGAGTCAGCAATGGCAGCTCCCAGGATAGGAGTGAAGTAGCAGAGGCTGCTGAAGGCGTGGTATACAGATGTGGAGGTATCTTCATTCCAGTGCAGGAAATACAGGAAATACAGGGTCAGCACAGCTGAAGTGGAAAAAAAAGGGAGGGGGAGAAAAATCAAGACAGCTGCATCAAAGTGACTTATGGAAAAGCATATTTTGTTGCTGGTCTTTGAAGGTGACCTTGGCCTTCACCACTCTCATCAGTGAAATGACTGAGAGGTGACTGCCAAACAGTAGATGCAGGGACCATGGGGGGTGTAAAAGTGAATAGGGCTATGGTGAACATACAAATATCATACTCTTCCCTTCTGTCTATGTGCACCCACAGCATCATTTTGGCCAAGCATGAAGATAATGTGGTGCTTCCAATATCTCTTCTCTCTCCTCTCCTCTCCTTCCCAGCAACAATATAGTTTATAGACCTGGGACAGATATGAAGTATGGAACTCAGATGATGAGAGCTCTCCCATTTATATTCATTTTTTTTTTTTTTTGAGACAGGGTCTTGCTGTGTAGCCCAGGCTGTGTGCAGTGGCCATTTACCAGCAGGATCATGGTGCACTCCAGTCTCAAATTACTAGGCACAAGCGATCCTCTTGTCTCAACCTCCCAAGTAACTGGGAGTACAGATGCATGCCACTGCATCTGTCTCTCCCCACTTATATTCTCACAGGCTGTGCTCTGGTTTCTGTCAGGCCTTTCTGATCTTGGTTCATATGAGTTATTAGGTGAAATCCTATGAGACATTTATTGGAAGTCTTGGCCAAAGAAAAGGACCAATTTGGACCAATGAACAAATAAGGGGAATAGATGCATATAAAGAGATCAAACATCAGGTAAGGGTGACTGGAGAAGAGCTGGACTCTGGGACACAAAATTACCTTTCATGCCATAATAGGAAAAGCGCTCGCAGAATTCATTCACCACAATGAAGGCAATGCTCAGTGGATAGTTGGAGCCACAGATTTTCTATGCAACAAAAAGGCAATGGTTCAAGCATGAGCTGTTTTTCTCTATTTCAATCACTAGATTACTTCACAGCTGAAAAATTCATTTAACTTAAATTGCCATGGTAGGCAATGTGGAGCAATAGTCTCTACTCTTCATGAAACAGATATTATCACACTAAAAGTGCTTACATTGCTGATTTAGGAGTAATAGGAGCTATTCTGAGTATTATTTATTCCTCATTATTTTAATAGGGAACTGATGAGACATTCTCTGTTCCTAGACACAAGGGCTGCTCATCTTCCCAAAATTACTAAATAAAAAGCCTGGGGCTCTGGGTGGAAGAATAATTATACTTACTTTCTAGAAACAAAACAAAGAGGTAGCCTAAGGAATATCTGACATCCAAATAGATTCAGATGTCAGTATCTGCTTAGTTCCACTATGGGGACTGACCCACCTGCCTATTTGCCATCCTTGGAGGAAATCCTAGCAATATGATGGTTTCCCTTTTGAGGATGCTAGAGTTGGGCACAGAGCCCAGCATGGAGGGCGGAGGTTCCTAAAGGTAAGCTGATTGATCACCTTGACTTTGGGCAGAGGAGTTCTCAAATCCTGTGAAATTAAACATCTACTCTTTCTACTAAAGAAATTCTGTAACATTTTCATGACAATCCTACTGGACGTTAAAAGGACTATGCTTTTTCATGCACTGTTATCAGTCAGAATATAAAGAATGTTATTTTTATTTTTATTTTTTGAGTCAGATTTCATTCTGTCACCCAGGCTGGAGTGCAGTGGCACGCTTATGGCCACCGCAGCTTCGACCTGCTAGGCTCAGGTGATCCTTCTGCCTCAGGTGATCCTTCTGCCTCAGTCTTTCAAATAGCTGGAACCACAGGTGCACACCACCATACCCAACTATTTTTTTATTTATTAATTTTTTGATTTATTGTAGAGATGAGGTCTCGCCATGTTGCCTGGGCTGGCCTCAAACTCCTGGGTTCAGGCAGTCCTCTCACCTCTACCTCCCAAAGTGCTGGGATTACAGGCATGAGCCTCTGTGAAGAATGTTATGTTTTATTTCAAATCTCTACCTATTACAAAAGCTCAACTAACTTGGGGGGGGGGGTGGGGTGGAGATTGTCCTTAGTGCAATCGAGTCTTATCATGAGATTTATATTGCTTTTTATTTCATAAGAAACATATACATCTTTATAAGCAGCCTTAAACTATTTGGGACCAGAAGAGATATAACTAACAAGATAAATAGATAAAATAATAAATTAGCATATCATTCTTTCATCCATATGGATATATGTAAACAACCCTTCTAAATATTAATATGTTAACATAGCATAATAGCTTGCTTGAAAGACACAATGAACTGAGCTTCTTACCTTCTCAGCTCACAGTTTGAGAATTATACAATCTGGAGTTAACATACTGTCGCTAGCTATATAACACTGTCACCGGCTGTGTTAACATGGACACTGGCCGTGTCACTATACCTGCCTCCATGCCTCAATTCTGTTATTCCAAAGAAATGAAAATAATACCACCTTTTGACCCACAGTAAGAACTCAGTAAATATTGGCTATTATTACTATATCCTCTCCACTTATAGGATTTTAATGTGAGGATTGGAAGAGATAATGAATTTAGAAGTGCTTTAACAAGTATAGAATTCAAAAGACTATTATTACTTCTCTGTTTCTCTGTCCTATCTCCCACTGTAAACTGGCAACACATAGTAACAGAGACTGGATCTATTCTGAAGCTTCCGTTGGTGTTCTGTAGAAGACTCTGCACACAGGGGGAACTAGGGGTTGCGTTTTTATATTGGCAAAGAAAGAACAATCACACACAGTCCTCCAAGACAAGAATGCTTGCCAAGTTTCCCTGGACATTCAAATTGCTTTTTTTCTCCCCAGGGAAACTCAGAATATGCAATGAAATACAGCAAAGCCCTGGATCCCAAATGAAGAACTTTGACTATCTCTTCCTGTTGCTTCCTCTCCTAAGTAAAGGAAGCTTCTATTTAGATTTGGTTTTCAGGTAAATAACTCCAAGAGAGAATAGTTTTTATACTCTAATACAGCTCAGCCTGAAGCTCCGAGGCCAGGGAAGAAAGTCAAAAGAGGGAGACTATTCTTGCTAGAGGCAGAATTGAATCTGAGGACTCACCAGAGGTGGCTTCTTAGGAGGCCTGGGAGGTTGAGGTGGTACCTCTTCAGTGGAGACAGGTGAAAAAAGAGTTTCCCTGGACTCATTTTTCTGGAAGGGATTCATGGCTGGCTCCTTATTCTCTCTCTCCTCAAGCATTTGGCTTCAGTAGGCAGTTCGGACAGCTGCCAGCCTACTCTGAAAAGGGGGACTGGGAGGGGGAAAGGGGTGGCTTCAGCAACTGGGCTTAACCCTATGGGTGTCGGCTTCGGTAGCAGCCTGATCCAGAGCAAAGCAGGAAGCTGTAGTTCAAAAGAAGGATTGCGTAAAAGGTAGACAGCATGGGGAAATGAGAACAACAATGCTAGAGAATGGATTAGAAAAGCTATGTTTAGGAAAGCTTATTTTTGCAAAGGAGTGTAAAATAGTTAAGAATACAATGCTTTTAGCACAGATTAAAAAACTGATTTCTGGGCTAGGTGAGGTGGCACATGCCTATAATCCCAGCACTTTATGAGACAGAGGTGGGAGGACTGCTTGAGGCCAGGAATTCAAGACCAGTGGGGCAATATTTTTTTTCTCTATGAAATTCTGTCTCTATAAAAAAAAACTTTAAAAATTAGCTGGGAATAGTGGCGTGTGCCTCTATTCCCAGCTACTCAGGAGACTGAGGCAGGAGGATCACTTGAGACCAGGAGACTAAGGCTGCCGTGAGCAATGATCATATCACCGTACTCCAGCCTGGGCAACAGAGTAAGACCCCGACTCAAAAAAACAAACAAACAACTGATTTCAGGGTAACAGTAGCTGTCGTTATTAAGCATCTATTATATGAAAGGTTAATATATATGTGAATTGCGTATATATGTATATATAACATATATTTGCCCTAGTTCTTATTGCTATCCCTATTTTACAGAAATGAATGCTCCAAGAGATTAAGTAATTTGTTCAAAGTTCACATGGCCAGTAAGTGGCAGATCTGGAATTTTCACTATACCATGACAGTGGGAAAAGTAGAGATTAGTTAACAGTAATGATTTGGGTCATTATCCAGTTATGGAGATTATGTAAATGCAATGTAGGGATATAGGGGAATTGAAATGCAGTGAAGAGGGACAGTCATCATAACACTGAATCTGAGAGATAGAAAGATGTTGATTTTGGTTTTCAACATCATCAGGGTCAACTAGAAACATCCTATAAGCAATTAAAAAGGGAGAGCTGGCCGGGCTTGGTAGCTCAGCCTGCAATCCCAGCACTTTGGGAGGCCAAGGCGAGTGGATTGCCTGAGCCAGCGGGTTTGAGACCCACCTGGGCAACTTGGCGAGACCTCATCTCTACAATAAATCAAACATTAGCTGGATGTGGTAGCACACGCCTGTAGTTCCAGCTCCTTGGAAAGCTGAGGCAGAAGGATCACCGGAGCCCAGCAGGTTGAGGCTGCGGTGGCTGGGAGCGTGTCACTACACTCCAGTCTGGGCAACAGAGTGAGACTCCAACTCAAAAAAAAAAAAGGCAGAGCTAAAGAAAATGCAAGAAAAGGATTGCTGATATGTATTTGAAAAACATTATTCTCTTTTGCTAAAGTCATTCCTTGTGTTTTCATTTTCTCACTTCAAGATGCATCCAGCCTTTCAATAAAAAAAAGTTTAAGCAAAAATTTTGAACCAGTTATTTTCTAGGTAATGCTGCAAACATTATTTTCCTTAATTTCCATTGGGGGGAACTCCCTAATGACTCCAGAATACTATACTTAGTACTTATTAGGGGAGGAACAAGAACAAACATGAAGATGATAGATGTACTTTATGCTGTATTATTTTTGGTAAGTCAAGAGGTAAAAGAAAGAACAAAAGAGTACGGTGCCCCTCTAGACAGTCAAAAGAAAAGGGAAAGGAATGGCTAGAGCTATTAAAGAAATACAAAAAATGAGGACTGAACCAACAAAGTCAGGCAACACCAAAATGAACTATTTTATTTGAAAATATAAAGAAAAACCCTATAGCTCTATTCCTCACAAAATGTGTATATTAACTATTTGAAATATTGACCTGCCTCAGGGACAAGATAAACTACTTTCTCCTCTCTAAACTCTGACTTTGACCATGCCTTCTCAGCTTCTATTACACTCCTCGTTTCTACTCTTTCCCACCAACCTTTACCCAAAGAAGAGTCCGGCTTCATTTCTTACTGTGGCATTAATGATTAAGCCGTAGTTATTCTTTCAGGAAGTATTGCCTTTTCTGGCCTGGTTTGGTTAATGACTCTGGATGCAAAAAAATGAACAGTAAGAAGTTACTAGTCAAGTTAACTAGTAGAGGCACAGATGTGGCAAAGATCTGATTGTGTCAGTGACTTTCTTTGCTCTGGCTTTATACCTCTAGAATGACATGTGATCTGGCACTGATAGAATGGCACCCATACACAATGCCCTGATTTGTTTGTGTGCATATGTACCCCAAACACCAAACTTTAGAGTACTGGCATTGGTGTTCTGACAGTCCTTTGAACCTTAATCTTGTCCTATGAAACTAAACTTCCCTGAGGATAAGAATAATTTTCTCTTGAAAATTCTGATTCAGTAGAAGTCAGTAAACATGCACCTCTAGTAAGTTTTATGCCAGGAATTTGGGAAATACTGGTTTTCAATCCCTTTCCTATTGCAGCCTGAAGGACATTTGAGAGGAGCACAGAAGGGACAAAGCTACAACTAGAATCTGAGGCTCCCAAGGCATAGAACCATTTATACATAAGGGTGCCTATCATTTTTGCTAACCTCAGAAGGATAAAAGGATAAAATGAGGCTCATGCCTATAATCCCAACACTTTGGCAGGGTGAGTCGGGAGGATTGCTTGAGCCCAGAAGTTTGAGTCCAGCCTACACAACATGGCAAGACCTCATCTCTACAAAAATAACAAAAAATTAGCCAGGCATGGTGGCATACACCTGCCACTCCAGCTACTCGGGAGGCTGAGGCAAAAGGATCACCTAAGCCCAGGAGGTTGAGGTTGCAGTGAGTTGTGATCCTGCTACAGCTCTCTAGCCTGGGTGACAGAGTGACACTCTGATTCAAAAAAAAAAAAAAAAAGGGAAAACACCTCCCCGATAGAAATGAACACAAAAGACAAAACAATAGCCTGGTATGGTGGCTCACTCCTGTAATTCCAGCACTTTGGGAGGCCAAGGCGAGGGGGTTGCCTGAGCTCAGGGGTTCGAGACCAGCCCGGGCAACTTGGTGAGACCTCATCTCTACAATAAATCAAAAAATTAGTCGGGTGTGGTGGTGCACACTTGTAGTTCCAGTTACTTGGAAGGCTGAGGCGGAAGGATCGCCTGAGTCCAACAGGTCAAGGCTGCGGTGGTCATGAGCACGCCACTGCACTCCAGCCTGGGCAGCAGAGTGAGATTCTGACTCAAACAAACAAACAAACAAACAAACAAAAAAAGAGACAATAAAATAAAAGTGAAAGAATCGAAGTATCGGTGACAAAAGAATATTTATGCACTTAGTGATTGTAACATTAGGTAATATTAATTTTATTTTTTAGAGTTAAGGTTTTATTCTGTCACCCAGGCTAGAGTGCAATAGCACGATTATGGGACTGCAGCCTCAAACTCCTGGGTTTATGCAGTCCTCCTGCCTCAGCCTCCAAAGCAGCTAGGACTACTGGTATATGCCAACATGCCTGGTTAATTAAAAAAAAAAAATTTAGAGGCCAGACATGGTGGCTCATGCCTGTAATCCAAGCACTTTGGAAGGCCGATGTAGGAGGAGGATTGCTTGAGCCTAGGAGTTTGAGACCAGCCTAAGCAACATAGTGAGAACTCCTCTCTACAAAAAATTAGCCGTATGTGGTGGTACACACCTGTAGTCCCAACTACTCAGGAGGCTGAGTCGGATCACCTGAGCCCAGAAGGTCGAGGCTGTGGTGAGTCGAGATTGTGCCACTGCACTTTAGCCTGGGAGACAGAGTGAGACTGACTCAAAAAAGATTTATTTTTAGAGATGGGAGTCTTGCTATGTTGCCCAGGCTAGTCCTGAACTCCTGGCCTCAAACAATCCTGCCTCAGGCTCCCAAATTGCTAGGATTACAGGCATGAGCCACCATGCCCAACACAGATAAAATTTACTGGGACATATGATAAAGTTTTAAAGTTATATGTACATAGAAAGGAGACTGAAGCTCTAAAAATAATAGAATTAAATATAGTCAGAGGCAAGGTCTCAAATTGCCCAAGCTGGTCTCGAACCCCTAGGCTCAGGCAATCCTTTCGCCTCGGCCTCCCAAAGTGCTGGGATTACAGGCTTGAGCCACCACAGCAACAGAGTGAGACTCCAACTCAAAATAAATAAACAAACAAACAAATAAATAAAAGGTGTGGTGGCTCATGTCTGTAATTCCAGCACTTTGGAAGGCCAACACAGGAGGGTCGCTTGAACTTGAGTTGGAGACCAGCCTGGCCAACATAGTGATACTCCTTCCCGGAAAAAAAAAAAACAAACCTTAAAAAATTCGCCAGGTCTTGTGGCAGGCACCTGTAGTCACAGCTACTCGGGATGCTGAGGTGGCAGGATCACTTGAGGTCAGCAGGACAAGGCTGCCATAAGACATGACTGTCATGATAGTGCTACTGCACTCCAGCCGGAGTGACAGTGAGACTCTGACTCAAAAAAAGAAAGAAAAGAAAAATTAAGAAATCTCAGGACCAGGCACAACAACTCATGCCTATATTCTCAGCACTTTGGAGGCTGAGGTGGGAGGATTGCTTGAGTCCAGGAGTTTGAGACCAGCCTGGGCAGCATACCAAGACCTTGTCTCTACAGAAAATTAAAAAAAAAAAATCGTTGGGTGTGGTGTGCCAGTAGTCCCAGTTACTCTGGAGCCTGAGGCAGAAGGATTGCTTGACCTTAGAAAGTTGAGGCTGCAGTGAGCTACTGGTATGACACTGCACTTCAGCCTGGGTGACAGTAAGGTAAAACTCCTGACTTAAAAAAAAAAAAAGGTCGGGTGCAGTGGCTCACGCCTGTAATCTTAGCACTTTGAGAGGCCAAGGTAAGAGGATTGTCTGAGCCCATGGGTTTGAGACCAGCCTGAGCAACTTGGCGAGACCTCATCTCTACAATAAATCAAAAAATTAGCAGGGCGTGGTGGGTGGTTCAAGCTTGTAGCACCAGCTACTTAGAAGGCTGAGGCAGAAGGATCACCTGAGCCCAGCAGGTCATGGTTGCAGTGACTGTGGAGCGTTGCACTGCAATCCAGCCTGGGTGAGATTGAGACTCTGACTCCAAAAAAAAAAAAATGGAGAGAGAAGAAAATACTGTCAATATTAGCAACTTTCAGTAAAAACCATTATGGTTTGTATTACTTCATTAAAGTAACCATATTTTACTAGTTACTTTGAATTATGAGCTTGCTATAGTTCAGTAAAAAATAACACAGTTGTAGTTCTTAGTTAAGTATTGATAAACAAAACAGAAATAGGATCAGCCACTGTGGCTCATGCCTGTAATTCCAGCGCTTTGGAAGACTGAGGCAGGATTGCTTGAGCTCTGCAGTTGGAGTCCAGCCTGGGCAACATAGTGAGACCTTGCCTCTGCAAAAAATTTAAAAACTTAGGCTGGGGCCAGGTGCGGTGGCTCATACTTATAATCCCAGTACTTTGGGAGGCGAGATTGCCTGAGCCCATGGTTTGAGACCAGCCTGAGCAACTTGGTGAGACCTCATCGCTACACTAAATCAAGAAAAATGAGCTGAATTTGGTGGCGCATGCCTGTAGTTCCAGCTATTTGGAAGGCTGAGGCAGAAGTATCACCTAAGCCCAGCAGGTCGAGACTGCAGTGGCCCTGAGCGTGCCTGGGCGACAGAGTGAGACTCCGACTCAAAAAAAAAAAAAAAAAAAAAAATTAGCCTGCGTGGAGGCATGCACCTATAGTTCCTGCTACTTAGAAGGCTGAGGTGGAAGGATTGCCAGAGCCCAGGAGGCCAAGGGTGCAGCGAGCCATGATCCACTGCACTCCAGTCTGGGTAACAGTGAGACCCCAACTCAAAATAAAAATAAAAATAAAATAAAATCAAGATAGATTAACTAAAGGTAGGCTACAGAGAAAAAAAATAAAAGAAAGCAAGAGAGAGAAATAAAAATTTATGGATTTGTAAGAGACACATTAACTACAGAAATTCCAGTGGGAAGAGGTGAAGTTTTATTAAAAAATATTTATAATTGACAAAACCTGGAAGTAAACTAAGATGTTCTTCAGTAGTCGGGTGAATTAAAAAAAATGGTACATCAAGACAATAGAATATTATTACATCTTAAAAAGAAATGAGTTATCAAGTCATGGAAAATATGGAGAAAACTTAAATAAGTATTATTAAGTGAAAGAAACTAATATGAAAAGGCTATATATTGTTTGATTTCAACTTTATGATGATCTGGAAAAGGCAAAATTATGGCAACAGTAACAAGATTAGTGGTTGCTGGGGGCCAGAGGGGAGTAAGGAATGAATAGGCAGAGCACGGAGGCTTTGTAGGACAGTGAAACTATTCTGACTGTTACCACAATGATGGATATTGACAGTGGAGTCAGAAGAAATAGGAACTCTCTGTACTTTATGGTCAATTTTTCTGTGAACCTAAAACTGCTCTAAAATATAAAGTTTATTTTTAAAAAATCCTTTTGTAGGTCAGGTGCAGTGGCTCACGCCTATAATCCCAGCATCTTGGGAGGCCGAGGCAAGAGGACTGCCTGAGCCCAGGGGTTCAAGATCAGTCTGTGCAACTTGCGGAGTCCTCATCTCTACAAACAAAAAAAAAAAAAAAAATTTGCCAGGTGGGGTGGTGGAACTCAGCGGTCGATTCTAAGTGGGAGGGGGGGGGGGTCAGTTGGCCGGGGCCCAGGAGGGCCAATCGGCCTGGGCCGGGGGCATG
>CAUYQG010203312.1:0-12183 GCA_963574415.1 Tarsius wallacei | reverse complement strand
TAAAAGAATAATACTTTTGCTAGTTATTTCCTATGCAACTATATGTAAACAATTGTTTGAAGAATAAATAAGAATCACAAAATTTATGGATTTATCAAAGTGTTCATGATAGTAGTTTTAGATATTGTCATAGCATAAAGTGTAAAGTCGTTGAAGCTCTTTCTTTGAATTATCTTAGATAGGTGATAATTACATTGATTTTTGTATAATAGAAGGCTTTATATTAAACATTTAAGGTAAGCCCACTCCAGGAGAAAATTAAAACAATATCCCTGATAAAATATAGTCTTTGAATTGCTCCTTATATTATCTTAAAGCTCGTCTAACTTGCTTTTCAAAAATCCCAACTTACTTCAAGTCCCATAGTACCTTATTATGATGGTCTAAAGTCTTTAAGTATCATGTTCACTTATTTATTCAGCAAATATTTAATGAGTATGTACTATGTGTCAAGCACTTTTTAAAATCACTAGCCCTACAGTCATGAGAGGAGAAGAGATAATATCCATGACCTGGTAGAACTTCTATTTTAGGGGGAGGATATAAAAAATAAACATGTAAAAAGATATAATGCATCATCAACATATGGAAATTGTCAATAGTACCAGAAAATATAAAAAAGATAAGTATGGTGATGGAAATTGATAGGTAGAGAGAATAGTATGTAGCCATAATGGTCAGGCAAGAACTCTCTTAGGCAGTAGTCCCAGCCTTTTTGGCATCAGCAGCTGGTTTTGTGGAAGACAGTTTTTCCATGGGAGGTGGGAGTGGGTGGGAGGGGATGGTGGGGATTGATTATCAGGCATTAGATTCTCACAAAGAGCAGGCAACCTAGATCCCTCACATGAGCAGTTCATGGTAGGGTTTGTGCTCCTATGAGCATCTAATGCCCCTGCTGATCTGACAGAAGATGAAGCTCCACTGTTCACCCCCCACCTTCTGCTGTCTAGCCCAGTTCCTAACAGGCCACGGACTGGTTAAGGACCCTGTTCTAAGGAGAAGAAAGTTAAATGAAAAACGTCCAGCATTTACTTACGAGTGAGAACATGTGTTACTATAAGAAAGGGATTGGCAGTAGCTGGATATTGCTGGGATGGAAGTGGGGGAGGGACACAACATCAGTAAGGGTACCTGATCTCAAATCAGGCAAAGAGAGGACCAAAGGGGTGCCCAAACTTCCCCTGTACGATGTCTACTTGTATGCCTAATCCTGAATTGTACCCCACATCTTTAAAATAAAATACATTAAAATAATAAGAAGAATAAACAAACAAAAATACACCATTAAACAAAATAAATAAAGTTAAATGGAGACTTGACATCAGGGAGCAAGCTGTGTATCAGAATTTGCAGAATAAGCAAGTATCAGAGAAGAAAGTGTTAGAACCAGAAGGGAGAGTCCAGATAGCAGTGTGGCTGAGACTAAATAAGGGAGAAGGAGAAGGGTGGAGGCGGCCAAGAATCAGATCATAAAGAGCCTTTTAAAACTTGGAAAGTAATCCCACACTCATAGGAAGCCACAGGAAGGCTTCAGCAGAGAAGGACGTGATCTGAACTATGTCTTAAAATGATTATTCTGATGACGGAGTGGCAAACATACGGCAAGAGAGCAAACGTGAAGCCAGAACATAGAAAGTGGCCAAATCAGTAATGTAATGATCAGGATGCAAATAAAGCCAAATGCTAATAAAGGCCACATAAAGCAAGTCAAGTTCTTACAATGCATGACAGAATACATTCTCTCTTCTTAAGAAAATGGTTAACTGACAAAAAAAATTTTCTTTAAATGTCAAAACACTTGTAGGGCCTCCTGATGAGGCTAAATTATCTGTGTATTCTGACGCCACTGCTTTATTCTCACCTCAGTGACTCTGCTGCTCCTGGATAGTCTCTTGACCTCTTTTTTTCTGTATTTTCTTCATAAAATCATATTTAAATTGCCCCAGAGATGCTTTAGGAAACAGGTGCTCTCTGTAAAGCGCTCTGAGAGTCTCCATCCCATAAGTCCAGATTCTTATCCTGTCACGTGACTACCAGAAGAAGAAACCAGATAACAAGCCCCGTGGATATATAAATCTCAAGACACAGTACTGTCCTAGTAATGCAGGAACTGTACAGATGGTGGTCGGTTAGTATATTTGGTTTCCTAATTATTCTGAATCCTTACCTCACTTTTGAACATGTAAAATTTTCCATAACCCTATTCACTGAATACCCCAGTGTTACATGAATTCCTATTTTTCACTCTAATGGAAGGATTATTCTCCCTGAACCCACCCAGTCTTTTTATTCTCTAGTGTAAATTCTCTTGTGTATTTAATTGTTTTCCTTAAATGTATGTTTAAAATATCTGCTTTTAATTTAGATGTCTCTATCCTTGGCAAGGCTTTTATTCCCAACTCAAGTGTAAGAACCACTTTGCCTTCTTTCCTTTGTCTTCTACTCAGATCTTTTGAGTTAAAAAAAAATATTTTTTAAAAACCTTTACAACGTAATGTTAGGTTTTGGATACATAAGTTGTAGCTGAGTTATTTTAAGTACTTAAATCATTGCTATTTTATGTTGAAAAGGCAAAAGGAAGTTAGACTAATGGATATTTGTAACGAGTAACCACTTATTTGTAAAACATTTTGAGGGAAGAATGGGGACAAATGATAACATGAGCTATAAAATTTTAATTGTTATTTTCTTTTATCAAAGAATTTTAGTTTGTTTGTATTCAAAATACCCAGTTCATCCTTTTAAGGCATAATTTAGTTTGTCATCTTTGAAAACTTCATGAATTCAAGACTTTTCCTAAACAATGTTATTCCTATTAAATCTGTTCAACTGCTCACTGAACCAATAGAGAATGTGATGACAATTGAGTTGACAATCAGTAATTATGAAATATACCTGCATTTCTAATTGCCTCATATATACTGCAAAGGTAGAATGTACCTGGACAGTTATTCTTAAGATAAACATTTTGAGGGTAGAAAATGTTATTATGTATTAAAGATTACTGGCAGTACATTATACTACAAAAATGTGTTTTCCAAAAGCATAATCAGTGTTTTCCATGATATTTTGAAATGATGTTGGATGGAGAATTACTGTTTTCTCAGGAATTGCCTTATTCCTTTATTATCATTTTAGAGTTGTGGAGTACAAGTGAGGGTTTGCTACAAAAGTAGACTGCATGAGGTGAAGTTTGGCCTTCCAGCTGGCCCTCTCTCCCTTTGGTAGTGGATCAGGTACTCATTGTGTTGCTACATGCCCCCTCTCTCCTCTCTCCCTCCTTCCCCTAGCAGTGCCCAATGTCTATCAATCCAGCTTTAGTGTGGGGTGTGACCAGTGGTCAGAGTTTGCTTATGAGTGAGAACATACAGTCTTCAGTTCTTTGTTTCTGTGATAGTTCACTTAGTATAATGGTCTTCAACTGCATTCAAGTTGCTGCAAAGGCCATGATTTTGTTCTCCTTTATGGTTGTGTGGTATTCCATCGTGTATATACACCACATTTTCTTTATCCAGTCCACTTTCGATGGGCATCTGGATTGGTTCTATGTTTTTGCTATTGTGAACAGTGCAGCAATAAACATACATATGCAGGTGTCTTTTTGATAGTTATGTTCCATGGGGTATATTCCCAGGAGAGGGATTGATGGATTGTATGGAAGGTCAAGTTTTAGTTATTTTCAAAATCATCACACTGCTTTCCATAGAGGCTGAGCTAACTTACGTTCCCACTAACAGTGCAGAGCGTTTCCTTTTCTCCACAACTGCGCCAGCACCTGTGTTTTTTAGACTTGTTAATGACAGCCATCCTTACCGGCGTTAGGTGGTATCTCATTGTAGTTTTGATTTGCATTTCTCTGATGATTAGAGAGGCTGTGCATCTTTTCATATGTTTGTTGTCTGTGTGTATGTCTTCCTTTGAGAAGTATCTATTCCAAATGCCCTCTGTAGAAATGGAATGGGGTACATTTCTATCAATACCATTAGTTTTAAATTTGAGAGATGTACCAAAACATCTTGCCTATCTCAGCAGATACATGTCTGTTAAAATTACCTTATTGATTTATGCTGTATAGTTTAGTTTCTGGATTCATGGTATCTGTGTTGTCTTTTGTAATAAAGTTTCATAATTGCATGCCTTTAGTTTCTTTATCTACCTAGATTCAATGATTGTTGACCTTGGGTCTACTCTTGGTTGGCTATATTTCTTCATGTGTTTTATTTTGTTTTCAAGAAAATTTGATTGTATATTTTTAACCCATGCATGCTTTTATATTTCATCTATATGGTTTCCTCACTTGTAAAAGTGTGATAATATTTCCTGCTTCTAAAGATTTGTGTATTCAAATTACATAGCCATGGGTGCCCGGCCCTTGGGAGATGTGTAATTTGTTTGTGCTTCCTTGGTGCATTGGATAGTCAAGCACAATGAAATGGAGGGATATTTATAATCTCCAGCATAATAATTTGACCTCACACATGAAATAATAAGTGTTCCAGCCCTTAATCCCAGTTCATATGGTCCCTGCATACCCAATTCTCTCCTCAGCTTGCGGCATGACCTTGGGCAAGTTTTTTCTGTATTATGAGCCTCATTTTCTAATCCTTAAACTAGATCACCTCTCACATCTTTTCTTTCCACATTTCTCTGATTGTATGCACACAACAGTGTTTCACTGAAGAATCAAAGAGAAGTCAAATAAATTAAGCAAGTTTTCCGCACTGCTGAGAGAGACAACACAGTATAAATATAGGCATATTAATCAACTACTATGCCTAGCTTCCTGATTTATAATATGGATATATTGGGAAATTACATTAGTTAAAACCTATAAAACACTTAGTGCCTGGTACCTGGCAATGTACAATAAAAATGACCGCAATTGTTAGTTCCCTATTATGATCTTATATTCATGCCTTATAGACTAGAAATCAGGAATATAGTATTCACATGTGAACTATATATTTCTGACTCTGCAGAATTTACTACTTTAAAAATTCACGATATTAGTAGACTAGCTGACAAGATTCTCCCATTTGGGTCTCTATTAGTATTCTTTTCATTGACTTAACTTGTCTAAAAATCTTCACTCTCAAATCTCCTAATATTTTGATTCTGGGTATTTCATCTCTTTCCTTTTCCCCCCTGGCTTTGTAAGTTCATCCAAACCCAAGCAAAGTAGTTTAGTATTCCTACCCTCAGGGTAAAGACTTCAAAAGTCTCAGTACATTATGTATGGAGCTCATTCTGCCTGCATCATCTCTCCTTGTTTGATCACAAAGGCAGCCTCTATTCTGTCTTTCACGTGTACACATAAGCCAAACAGTTTTTAATATTTTTCTAGTTCAATAGTAGTTTTGATTTTTTAATGGATTCTAGAGAGTAGTATCTTGATGTATAATGCCTGAAGATATAGTTTTACAATAGAAAGTCTTCAAACTGATTTTGTGTTATCTTCACTGATGCTGTTTAGCTACTACTGTAGAGTTGGGGATAAAAATGCTGTCAGTTTGTAAGTGAATGTGATAATGATGTTCTCAGTATCCCAGCTGACTTTTAGCAAAAAGTCCATGTGTGAGTACTGCTTATTTCTCTTATCTATTTGCTTATTCAGTTTTTATTGTTAACAAAAATTTGTTCTTATATGTTCATATAGAGTCTTCCTAAAGCTTATTTACCTAGTTGTTAAATTTGTCTGAGCCACAGATTATGCAAGTATGACATAAAACAGCACATACATGCAGAGTGTTAAATATAAAACAAAAGGTTAAATTATAAATCAGATAAAAGTTTATCAGAATAAGCAACGCTTTGTAAGCGAGACCTTTTTTAAAACTTTTCTCATGAATGTAATATTTCTGACAATTTATCAAGCTACAAGTTTGGGAAAAAAAAAACACACCAAAGGTCAAGTTGCTCATAAAAGCTTTACTGAAATGTCAGAAACAATTACATTGCACAGAAGAATAAACCCCCAAAGAAATTAAACATCCATTTATGAAAAGTCGTCTCTGTATTGTGATTTCATTTCCAAAGTCATACTATTGATGATTTCCAAATTTTAAAATGCTGGATGAAGTCAATACATTTAAGGGTAGATTATGCTCTGAAAGAAAAAGAAAAGTATATTTTGAAATATACTCTATTATAAAGGTAAAATATATAAGTTAATTTATCAGCTTTTATCAAGTGCCTACAAGATGTGTGATCCTGGAAATTCTCTTGTTATGGTGGAGAGAACATAGACTTTGGAGTTTAGCAATATGGGCTTGAAATCCAGACTATGCTACTAAATAACTGGTGACTTTGGGCCACAGAAAAATGCTGTAAAATGCAATTTTAGAAATATTTCCCACTTGAATTGCTGTATGAATGTGCTTGAATCTAGTAGATGAAACAGGTATTCAGAAGTGTTATTTCCTTTGCATTCAACCCTGAATACAATGATCAGTGTATAACTAATAGATTTTTAAGCAGGAAAGCAACAGGGTGAAAGAAATAAGCTATTTTACCTGGAATTTCAGTCATAGGTAGATTCATGTTGGGGAGAAATTTGAGTCTCAATCCTATAAGTTTTTTTATGTTTTTAAAATTATTTGTTTTTAAATTATAATTGAAACAGTGAAAATTAAGAGAGCAGGACTTATAAAGAAATGACTGATTATACCCAGGGATTTTATTCATAATATTTAACCAAGTATTCACTGACTAAGGCACAAGCACTGACCAATCAGAATAGATGCCTTTACCAAGTGGCTTTGCTTTTACAAACAATATGTCTGTATCTGTACAAGCCAGCACATGCCAATTGAATATAAGCACCATATTTGCAACAGAAAATGTACAGTATATATTAACCTAATCCAACTGCATTTCAGTTTTAGAGACTATTAGTGGGGATTTTTCTTTTAAATGAGAGAGTAAGTATTCTCTAAAATTGAAACATATACTTGTTTTTAGATTGTGGGTCAAATTATACTAAGTGTGAACTGATATAAATCTGTGCGTGTGTGTGTTTCTCCAGAGCAGCTATTGTATTTTATTGATGTATGATTAATTAGTCCTCCTAAAACTCATCAAAATGCCTTTTAAACTTGATACTATCCCCAAATGTTCCTATTAGGGCATTGCTACTATGAAACTTAATTACCTTGTCTGTTCATAGAAGACCATGAAATAAGAGTCCAGTCTAGTTTACTTATGTCTCTTCAAAATACCTAAATAATTGCTTCAACTTAGAGCATGAGATGAACAACAAAAATGAGCTATTGAGACAAACTAAAATGGTACAATAGGCCAACATTATTTATTTTTAATTAATAGTTATAGATAAATTCTATATGACCATGAGAATTTGATTTGAATTATTAAGCCTTCCTTCTTACATATTGGAGTTTAAGTAGGAATGAATAGATTGAGTAGTTCCCAAATACTAATGCTTTAGAATCACTGAGGGACATTTTAAAAATAAATAATCCTAATAACTTCCTCTGTGCATCCAATTGAGTAGCTCTCTGACGGAAGCTGAAGAGAGGAATATTTAGAAACTTACCATCAAGTTTGAAACACATGAGCTAGACTAATTTTTTTTTAAATCCTGTGTAGTATACTTGTTCTCTCTGTTCTTTAATTTTAACATATGTTGACTGGTTCTTGAGTTCCATTTTGGCCTATCCCAGACTAACCAACTCTTTTTTTTATCAGTACAGAAATGAGCATTTTATAGAACTCTTGGCCTTGCTTTCTGCAATTATTCATTAATCATGGTTTGAGTTGGTTTGATTTTAACAGACACTTTCCGTCTCATTTACCAAGCAGATGCTGCCCTTTCTTCATAAGCTATGTACATTTTTATCACAACCTCTTATGATTGTTGTTAACTCTGAGATGGCACAGAGAAACTTTTTGTGAATTATGTTAACTGTTGATGAAATGGGCTGGGAATTCCTAACACATTTGTGGTTCCCAATATGGAAAAGGACAGCTTTCAGACCAATTAATAGAACACTCCCCCATCACTGAACTTTGATTTTCCATAGGAATTTTTTTCCCTATGATTTGGTAGCAGACATTCCACTATGACCATGAAGACTAAAGAATCAGGCTACGATTTACTCAGCTGTAGCTCTTAGCCTAGTCTTTATGGTTTGAACTTCTCAGTGTTTCTACATAGGGGGTCATCAGAGGACAGAGTAGAAGATCTTGGAAAAGTTTAATGGTTATGATTAATTCTTTGAATTAGTTTCTGCTTCAATGTCTTCCCATGTAGACCAATTTTCTACATTTATATTGCTCTCTCATCCTCATTTTCAATTGTCTAAATTCTGTTCTTTCAAAATACTGTTCAGATTTCACTACCTTAAAAATGTTTTCTCTAATCACTTCATCAATCCACAATCTCCATCAGCGAACCAAAATTTTACACTGTGTTTACTGGGGGCGGTACATGTTTTTATGAGATAAAAATAATGTGTCTAAGTCATTTGTTCTTCTTACTAGTCCTGGCATAATTCCAAAGTCAAATATAGGTCCATTTAAATTGTTTTAGGATTTCCCCATTGCTCAATAGACTTGTTTGCTTGTTGTGATCTTGTAATAACTTTCTGTGGATTGTGTGAAATGGCTATGCTTTCTTTTTATTTTTATGACTATTAAAGAGATCCCAAATAGTTGAAGTATAGAAGGAGTGGCAGTAATAATTGTTTTAAGCAAGGAAATTTACAAATTGAAATTGGTTTTAAACCTAGCCCTAAAAGCTTGCTAAAGACATTGAGTCAGACTTTTCCAGGCCATGGAGTCCACTGTGCCTTTTCTTGTTGCAACTATACTCAGAGTGTGGAAAATGGGCTTGCTAGACAAGGTATGTCAAGTGGGGGCAGATGGTGGAATGTCTTAAAACACAACAGACATGAATGCATCGTTGATCAGAAAAACTAGGGAGTCCTTAAAGGGTATGATGTAATCACAGCAGTGTGGCTAGCAGGCTATTTGGTTGATAATTTTCAGGACAGATTGGAAGTGTGAGAATCCCTCAGAAAAAGAATGTGAGGGAAACAAGACTTAAAGAAAAAAAGAAAGGAAGAAAAAACTACTCCAAGGGCCTTCGCCCACAAAGAGCCCTGCAGGGTTCCGTGAGGGACTGAACCTCATCTGAAACCTTAAGATGCCTTAGTATGATGGGGGAAAGATCAACACAGGAGTTGGATTTCATCCCAGAGTAAGTGAAATTCTATGAAAGTACTTTGGGTGGAGCCATCTGTTTACATAAACTCTTAAATTAATTAAGCCAATAGAGGATAATAAATGTGACTGAGTGATTATATTTATTAGTTCTTCAGAATGGCCCTAATATATACTTTCTCTCATTTGGTAGCATAATTTCTCTCATTTACTACTGTAAAGTGACTCAGTGAAACTGCATTATAGCATTTTCAGGAGAAGCTAGTTTTTCTTCTTGTCTAGAAGATGATGGAGAGGCTTTGATGCCTCTAAGTAGTTGTACACAGCTGTTGAACTTACACTTTCTAAAAGTTCATGTTAATTATTTGGTCCATAGGAGGAAAGGGGAGGAAAGGAACTTTATGGGATGTCACGTGTCTTGGTACTCCTGCTGGTTACCATGAGCTAAGTAGTCTGTAGTTTAACTTCCATTCACAATTTTTTATTGAGGCCCAAAGATATTTATAACCCAACTCTAAACAATTTTCAAAATATGAGCTGTAACATTTAATAATGATAGTTCCAGGTGCGTGGGGGAGAAAAAAATAATAATCATAGTTCCATCAGTTATCTTTTCCTGGGATTTCTGTATTTTCTCACTACCTTAGTTTAACAGTAAAAAACACAAAATTACTGAATGATCAAAATTATGCTCTTAGTCTAGTACAGTGATATTTGCAGTACTTTTTTGCAAGTTCACTTGTAAGCAAAACTAGGAGACAAAAAGAGTTAGCACATCAATTCAAGTTCATTGGTACACAGGTGGGCTTAGAATGAAGCAGATCCATTCCCATAGTGCTGTGGGAAGGTGGTCAGCGCCTCCACTGCCAGGGATGATGGAACAGTACTGTTAGTTTTGACATTTTTAAACTATATGCCAGACACTGCTACACATGTCATTAAACACTGTTCTCATTTCATATGCATAACAATATTATGAGTGCTAACTAGTCTTACCCTTCATTTGAGCTTTAGGCAACTAAATTTCAGAATAGTTAAATAATCTCCTCAAGGGCACACAGTTGGAAGTTGGAAGCCAGAATTTGAACCAGGACACTTTGAATTCTAGTTACTAAACCAGTAAGTTTGGAGTAAATGAAAATTAGCACTGCAGTTAAGTTCCAGCTCAAAAACAATGAGGAAATGAAGTCATAAGAAAGAACTATTAAAGAATAAAAATATGAAACAAGTCTAGGGGAAAAATGAATACAACTTTGTTTACATCTCAAATAATGCCAGGGGTCAAGTTATTATTTGAATTTTCTAGAATTTCTAAGGGATTTTCTGTAAACATTTGTCAGTTCATTTTTTAGTCACTGAAAATAAACAAAGCAAGATGGACTGGAACATTCAGGCAGACAAAAATATAATAGGAAAGAAGTATTAATTTCAGTTAAATGAAGTTAAGAAACACTTCTCGACCTTTATTTCAAAGTGCACAGCCTTTCAGTTATACCTATAGCATATTGCACTTAGAGAACATGCAGCAAAAGATGAGTCATAATAGTTGGCGTTAAATAGAGGCAGAAATTATGGGTCCCATGTTGAACCTTACAGAGTACAAGAACGCCCTTTTTTACTGTCTAACCTCAAATGAAATTTTTTTTAATTTTTAATTTTAAAGATGTGATCAAGTGAAATTCTTAACCAGAGCTACTAAGAAAGGAATTAATAGAAGCTTTAATAAAGAATATTTTCCTAATGCCCTACTCACTAAAGGCAATTTATATCATGGGTGGCTTAAGTTCAATGAATCAAGAAGATGAAAAGTTATGGTTGCATTTAGCCCGAAATTACCATCATATATTTACAACAATAAATCTTGTTACTTACTATTACTTGTTTTAATGAGGGCTGCCTCCAGAATGAAGCCAAAGGTCATATTACTGATTACATCACGGCCTGGACTACAAAGTGGATGCCACCAGGAGAAGGAAGTTCTCAAGGTCACCTGATTAATTTTGCTAGGCTTATGAAGGAATGAAAATGACCAGAGACTTGAGATAGCAAAACAGAGAAAGGTGACAAGGAAGAGATCATAGTGGGATCTTAAAAGACAAAGTTATTTAGAATACAGAGGGCTTTGAAGAAGATGATGAGAAAGAAGGAAAACCCTGGAAATATATCACAATGTGAATATCCTAGATTGCTTAAAGATATTTAAAAGTCCATAGGTAAATAAATAGTTGGAAAAGAGAAAAAGAAGCCTAAAGATAATATTCATATTGTAAAATGAAAAAAGTTTGTTAAGGTAAAAATTGTACCAAAGTTAAACAAGTAAAGAACAACGTATTTGAGGTTGTTATAATAGGGAGGGACTGAATTCAACTTGGCAGAAACAAAACGCAGAGACATTTTTAAGTGCTAGAGTGAGCTAGTGGAAAAAGCACTAGAGAACATTAGAGGCAGGGTGACCAATGGGATTGTGCCAAGCCATCAGGCTATTCCTGAGTTTGCAAATGCTTTTCTCTGTGATTAGACCATCTGTGTTTGCTGGTAGGCAGCCATGGAAGTTAGGCACCTCAAACAGAGACTAGGAGACCAGAGCACGCTCTCCTTCAGTATGTTTCAAAGACATGGTTTCCATTTCCTTGAGAAAGACAATTCCTGGGTGGTTAACCTGGTGGAGGCTGGTAGAATATTTACATACATTTCAATGGGACAGAGAAAGAATTTATAATTGCAAGTTTTGTTTTATTTTGTTTTGTTTTCTTTTTTTTTTTTGAGTTGGAGTCTCACTCTGTCGCCCAGACGAGTACAGTGGCCGCTCCCGGCCACCGCAGCCTCGACCTGCTGGGCTCTGGCAATCCTTCCACCTCAGCCTTCCAAGTAGCTGGAACTACAGGCGCACGCTACCACACCCGGCTAATTTTTTGATTTAATGTAGAGATGAGGTCTCACCAAGTTGCCCAGGCAGGTCTCGAACCCACGGGCTCAGGCAATCCACTCACCTCAGCCTCCCAA
>CAUYQG010203311.1:0-12886 GCA_963574415.1 Tarsius wallacei | reverse complement strand
AGTTTGGGTTAGTTCCATATTTTGGTCCTTAAGCTCTGAGGTTCTTTCTTCTGCTTGGCTAATTTTGCTTTCTATATTTATCAGTTTGCTATTTATTTCATTCACTGTATTCTTTATTGCTGTTATCTCAGTTATTAACTCCTTCATTCTTTCCTCTTGTCTCTCCTCAATTCTATTTTTTATCTCTATTAATGTCTAGATATCTGGATTGGTGGTTTGAGACCAGTCATTCTGGGGCTCTTTGTTGTTTGCATGCTGAAGTTTATATTCTCAGTGTCTGACCTCCCAGGGGTCTGTGTGAGACCCATATTCTTCTTTTGGTTTTTCCTTTGTGTAGATTTTCCTCTACCCACCCCCCCCCCCCTTTTTTTTTTGCCTTTTCTTTAATTCTGTTGTTCAGGGATGGGGGTGGATAGCTTTTACTTCTGTTTGCTAAATCTCCTATTCTTCCTTATGTGGATCCTCTGACTTTGTTCAGTTCTGAAGCTGGACTGTGGGTTGGGGGGGCGGGCTGTACTTTCTGCAGTTTTGAGATTTAATTGAGGGGGGAGCTGTGATTCAGAAACTATCTGCAGATCCCAGTATCTGCTGACAGGTGTATGGGCCCCTGGAATCTATTTCCCACTGCCTCACAATCTGTCCATGTAGTGGGGGTATAGGTTTGCTCCCTGGCTTGCTGCCTGACAAGTCTCCCACTCAGATCTGATGTGTCTGTGTCTGTTCCAGCGTGGGGGGAGGGGCATCTGTCTCTCCAAGTTTGATGAGATGACCTTAGGTCCCAATTTGGAGGCCGGGTGGAACAGGGTGGGGCAATGCAGGTCTCTGGTCCCGGGACAGAGAAAATGACTCCGGATGGCATTTCCTCACCAGTGGGGGGGGGGCTCCTTTTCAGCTCTCCCCGATCTTTTCTCTCCATGGATCGGATCTGGGGCTCCAGCCACTTTGCTGTCACAGGTGATGGTGTGGGCTTGGCGCCAGGTGATGAGAATCAGCTGTATTTGGCAGGTTCTTCTCTGGAGAGCCCTGAAAGCAGCAGATGATCCTGTGTGCCATTGGCTCCAATCTCAGGGCGGTGGGGGGCTGCAGTCACCTCCAGAGGAGAGCCCAGGTGCATGGACCTAAGTCTCCCCTCAGACGGACTTTCACTCACCTACCGGCATACACCCAACGCTGGCTGCAGACAGATTTTGAGCGTCTATGTGCTTCAGGTCAGTGCAGAAGGCTGGTGAGTTGGGGGTGGGGAGATTCAGACCACATCTCTTCTCTGAGGGAAAAGCTAGGGGGTTGAAGTCCCCCTTGAGAGGGAAGAGTGAAGTCCTGGGAGTTCAGAGGAGGAAGAGTTCACATGAGGGAAGAAGAATCAGAGGGTGTTGCATGTCTATCCATTGTCATTCATTCACTCATTCATTAATTCATTCCAGCAACATTCTCTGAAAGAAGGAAGGGTATAAATGTACACTGACTACTTTCTGTTTGCCAGGCATAATGCTTCCAGTTTTTACAAACATGATCTGATATGAAATAATAAAGAGACAACTTAGCATAGTGGAAAGATTAGAAACTTGATTGTCAGACAAATCTGGGTTTAAATCCTGGTACGACTGGTTTTTTTTAAGCTGTGGGATTTGGGGGAAAACTCAGCTAACTTCTCTGAGTTTGCTTCCTTATCTGTCAAACAGGGTTTATAATCAAAGAATCATCATGAGGGTTGAAAGAGATGATGTTTGCAAGACCATTCCACATATGGCTTGGCACAGAGGAGGCTCTAAATAAAAATGCTGGCTTCCTTCCCTTCCTGTATCCTCAAGAACTTTTTTTTTTTTTGAGACAAATTATTGCCTATCATAGCTTTTAGAATTGGACTGTATTTTCTGAAAAGGGAGCACTAATCTAGTACAACACTCCTTGATTACCTAATCTCTTAAGATCAAAGGGTGGAATGGCCTCTTTCTCCTCCATTTTATCAAAGATATCTTATCACTCACTGGATTTAATCCAGAAGATTGCATCAAGGAAAACTCTCTGCACTGGGAAGTATGATGGCCCCTCTCTAGGGATCTGAACTTCTGCTCTCTGTGGAGCTGGAAGTCTAATTTAGCCATGCCATGGAAAATCATGGAAGCTCCAGTAATGGCACGGAAGATTATGGAGGCCCCAGAGATGTCCTGGATGATCATGCCAGGTTAACCTTGGGCCTCGAAGACCCAGGGTGTTATTTGGGAATAAATTATTTCTCTCAGATATATTGAAGCCCTCATTCCAGGTACCTCGGGATGTGACCTTATTTGAAAATAGTGTCATTGTAGATGTAATTAATTAAGATGAGCTTCTACTGGAGAAAGATGGGCCCTTAATCCAATATGGCTGGTGTTCTTTTTTTTTGAGTTAGAGTCTCACTCTGTCATCCAGGCTGGAGTACAGTGGCACAGTCATGGCCACTGTAGCCTTGACCTGCTGGGCTCAGGCAATCTTCCACTTCAGCCTTTCAAGAAGCTGGAACCACAGGTGCGTGACACAATGCCTGGCCAATTTTTTGATTTATTCTAGAGATAAGGTCATACCAAGTTGCCCAGGCTAGTCTCGAATCCTGGGCTCAGACAATCCTCTTGTCTCTGCTTCCCAAAGTGCTGAGAATACAGGTGTGAGCCACCAAGCCCAGCTTATGACTGGTATTCTGATAAAAAGATGACGTGAAGACAGCCACACAGGAAGAAGACCTTATGACGACAAAGGCTGGAGATTGGAGTGCTGTGGCGGCAGTCACATGGTTGATTCGAGGGGGAGCCTGCCCTGGAAACTGCTTCTGCATGTCCAGTCAGCTGTTTGCTCCTCTAGGACAATGATAATAGGGACTTGTTTTCCTGGTTAAGAACCGGAACTTTGGGGTATCTAAGTCTTGGTTTCTCGCTTGCAGCTTTTTGCCTAGTCTAATAAAGAAGGCTTCAATAAACATCAGCTGTTGTTATATTCTTACACATTAAGTGGTTTGCATATATTATTTCATTTAAATCTCATGGAAACCGTTGAGGTAAGTGTAATTATTCTAGTTTTGCAAATGAGGAATCTGAGGCTCAGAGAGATTCAATAGTTGCCCAAATCCTTCAGATAGCAATAACGGTGGGGATGACCCCCATAGCCACCATGCGACCTCAGGCCTTTCCAGTCACCTCCTTTGAGACTCAGCTTTCTGGGTCTCAACGTCAGCCACTTACTGCAGACCAGCACTGTGTCTTGAGGTGTCAGCTTTCTTTGATTATCTTTTATTATTTTTTGAAAATATCTTTCTTGCTAAATATAATTTTCAGCATGGTAAAATCCTGAGTCTCATACAAATATAACACAAATGCATATTAGATATTTTATTTTAACTTATTAGTTAAGGAGGGAACTAGAAAGAGATTAAATGAGAATTTAACTTATACAGAGATTTATATTTTCTTTCACACAAAATCCATTTCTGTTGCTATGAGCAGGAATTATGTGTATTGTCATGGACAGGAAAATTTGCATTATTATCAGTTTTCTACAGCTAAATTCTATCTCCCGCAGAGTTGGAAAATAGCTTAGTCCATCAAAGACAACAAAAGTGTATGGAGTCTGATAACCCATGGACCACTAAATAATGCTCAGAATTCAGAGAACATTCAGTAGTAATCTCTTTCACTCATTTTCAGTCTTTGAAAAAAGTTTCTAATAATTTTTTTTTTTTGAGTTGGAGACTCACTCTGTCGCCCAGGCTGGAGTGCAGTGGCACACTCATGGTCACCGCAGCCTCGACCTGCTGGGCTCAGGTGATACTTCCACCTCAACCTTCCAAGTGTCTGGAACTACAGGCACATGCCACCATACCTGGTTAATTTTTTTTTTTGGATTTATTGTAGAGATGAGGTCTTATGAAGTTGCTCAGCTTGGTCTCGAATCCGTGAGCTCAGGCAATCCTCCCACCTTGGCCTCCCAAAGTGCTGGGATTATAGGCATGGGCCACCATGCCCGGTCTGATAATTTTTTAAATATATGCAATACAAAAGGATTTTTGTCCATGAGATATATAGAACTCCCATAAATTACTAAGAAAGTCACAACTTAGCCAAAAGAAAAATTGGCAAAGACTGTTGAACACCCAATTCATAAATATCCAGTAGAAATGAAAAGATGCTCAACCTAATTAGCAATCAAGGAAATGCAAATTAAAACTATAATGAGATGCCATTTTACACCTACTAGATCAAACTGATAAATATTTAAAAGTCTGATAAACATTAGCGAGAGCATGAAGTCATAGGAATTCTCACACACTACTCTAAAAATCACCTTGGAGAGAAATTTGGCAACAGTTAGTTCAATGAACTGAATGTCTGTGGCCCCCACATTCATATGTTGAAATCTAATCCTAAATGTGATGGTCTTAGGAAGTGGGGCCTTTGGCAGGTGATTAGGTCATGAGGGTGGGGCCCTCATGAATGGGATTAGTGCCTTATAAAAGAGACTAGGGAGCTAGCTTTCTCTTTTCCCTTCACATGAAGGTACAAGGAGAAGCTGGCAATCTGTAACCCAGAAGACAGTCCTCCATGCTGACACCCTGACCTTGGTTTTCCATCCTCCTGAACTTTGAGAACAAATGTTTGTTATTTAAGTCACCCAGTCTATGGTAATTTGTGAAGCAGCCCTAACAAAGACAGCTAGTTGAAGATGTGTATATCTTATGACCAGACTTATGATTTATCTCATTTCTCTGCTCTGAGGTAGATTTCTCAGAGAAACTTTTGCATACATGCATAGAGATATGTACAAAAATGTTTATGCCAATCTTGTTCATACTAGCAAAACACTGAAAATCTCTTTTTTTTTTAAGAGACAGATTCTCACTATGTTATCCAGGCTAGAGTCAAATTCTTGGGTGCAAGTGACCCTCCTGCTTCAGCCTCCAAAGTAGCTGGGACTACAGGTGTGTGCCAGTTTGGAAATACCCTCAATGTCCAGCCCCATGAGAATGGCTGAAATAAACCATGCTGTATTTCTGTATTCATACAATACTATACAGCGCTAGAATGAATGAAGTTTAATTGCGTGCATCAATATGGGTAAATCTCAAAAAACCATGTTGAGTGAAAAAGGCAAGTCGTAGAAAAATCAGTGCAATCTGCTAGTTTTAAAACATACAAAAATGGCATCACTGTTTTATAAGTACATATGTGACAGAAGTATAAAAGTATGAATGAGAGTGACATAAACTTCATGGCAGTGGTTTCCTTCGGGATGCAGGGAAGGGAATGAGATTAGGGAGGACGACATCAACTATGTCTGTAATATATCAATTCTTAAGACAAGGGAGGGATATGCAGATGTTTGTTATATAGCTATTCATACCTTTTATATGCCTGGAACAATAATAATGTACTCACATATTATTTCTGTATGCTTTCAAAACAGAAAATAGGGCTTTTCCCTCACAGTTAGAAACAGTTGTACTTCTCTAAAGAATCTCCGAGAGACCTGCCAAATAAAGGAAATGGAAGCAGCGGTCCAGTGTATGCAGTATTAGTTGGAATTTGGGTCTTAATCTGGGTGCAGAAGAAGCCACTCAAAGGTTGTAGCTGATGAGTGATCTCATTCTTGGCTTGCAGAGACATTTGGGACTTGCCTCCTCTTCCCTTCCTCATATTCATCTGACTGTCCCAGCCTCAGGGTTTTTTTTCCCAGTAGTTTCAAACTCCTGGGAAGTTCCTAGCTATGCCATGCCACTTCACACCTCGGAGCAACTGCTCACAGTTCCTGGTGCTTAGGACATCTTTCTTTCTGGCGGACCCACACTCTTCTCTCCAGAGCCAGCTAAGGCAATGCTATCTCTTGCAAAGTTTTTCTTCTTTCCCTAAGGATGAGTTACGTTCCCCCTGAGCTCCCGTCTGATATTGATGTCACAATCTTGTTTCATCTTTGTCTTTCTGGCCCCCAGCAAAGTGCTGGAGTCAGCAAACGTGCTCAGGAAATGGAAGTGATGTTTGAGCAAGAAAGTGTAGGCGCGTGTTTGCTCAAGTACTACCCAGCATGACTGGCTTCTAATAACGGCTCACATGGTCATAAAAATAACATCTCAGCGTGTATTAGCTCCTAAATTCCTGCATAAGGCTTGGGAAAGAACTTGGAAAAGAGAACTCTGTGAAAGGGATAGGAAGGGATGGAGGGTTTGGTGTGAGGCTTGGAAGGAGAGCACAGTGATGGGTCCAGACCCAAGAAACTTCCCCATAACCGCTCAGCAAATTGGAGTCTAGGTGGACAAGAACCCAAGTCTCAGCTTTCCTTGCCAGGGCTCTTTCTTTTGTTCTACCTTTCGTGGCTTGAGAAAACAGCTGCTTTGTATCATCTTATTAAAATCTCTTCCAATACTTGAAACAGGAAATGACTCTCCAGTTCTGGGGTAGTGAAACTGGGTCAGCTGTAACAGGTGGCTTGGAAGAACCTACGATAAGAGGCACTGGAGAACAGAAAAGCCTCAGGAAAGCAATATTAAACTTGAGCAGGGTCTGAGAGAGGTCTTTGTAGTTGAATCAAGTTAAAGCAAGTTTGGTTCCAAGGGTCTGGTGACCCCTCTAAACGTACTCCACATCTGGATATTAAATTGAATCCCAATAGAAATCCGTCCTTGAGGATCATCTAGGGACAGAGTTTTGTGCAGAAAAAGAAATGCATGATGAGTTATCATATAGATGATGCTGACCAGCTGTTCATCATTAGAAGACAGAAAAAGACAGGGGCCATAAACAAGATAAGACTTCCACGGCATTAGGAGAAATGTGGATGGTTGTGCTTAATTTTCTCTGAATCTCAGGGCAAACCCAGGACCTGGAACATGGTAGGCTTTCACTAAGTTTTGCTGACTGAATGGATGAGCCCTGGAGAAATCGCATGACTAGAACAAGCCTCACTGGTCATCTCTCATATATCTGGTTTGGAAAAGAGTTGGTGGTAAAATAAAAATCAAGACTTCCTGCAAGAGCTTTTGCCATCTGGCTGACCAGAAACACCAGATCCATAGCACCAGCTGGATTAAAACCAAAGAAAGGCTGGCAGGGTTCCTAATGGTTAAGAATTAGGGGGTTTGGGTTACAATGGTGGCTATCCAGCAGTGCCTGACTTAGCTCTTTCCTCTTCCCATGGAAATACTCCCAAACGCAAAATAAGATGTAAAGTTGCAACAGTCTGAGAGGAATGACTTTTCATGAATGATTTGCAGGTCTCTGGGAGGGATTTTCTGTTACCACGGCACTGATGGGGTGGGATTGAGACACAACTGACGTTGACCTCAAAATTAGAACCACAGCATTGGACTGGAACATCTATGCACATACCAGAATGCCTTGCCTTCCATGGCTTGGGAACAGTCTTCTAAAGCAGGCAGGCTTGCTTCCAACTGTTCCTACTATTTATTGTGCTTCTCTTTCTGCATCCATTTGGTAATTATTACTCCCAATCGTGCGCCATCTTGGGATGCAAAATTGACAGTGGGAGAGGCAAGGGGGGAAAGGCTTAAGAAACATAATATTCTGGGGGAAAATGCTTAATTGGGTTTAGACACTTGAAATTTTATAAATTTTTCTGTTTGTATTGTTTTCATATTCATGCTTGTATCTAACTACAGAGCAAAAGGAGATCGGTGTCAGCGTAAGGCTGCTAGCTAATGTTCTTATAGCACTCTAGAATTTATTTATTTTCATAACTTTATTTTATTATAGAGATATGGGGTACAAGTCAGGATTAGGTACATAAGTAATCTATGTGCAGGTGAAGTTTGTATCTCCGTCTGGTCCTCTCTTCCCCTAATTTAGGACCAGGCACCCTTTGTGTTGTTATGTTCTCCCTTACCTCCCCCCACCTCTCACCCCATGGCAGTGTCCAGTGACTGCCGATTCCTCCCTTGTGCTATTGTGACCTATATTCAGATCCCATTTTTGAGCACTCTAGAATTTAAAAAATAGGTCAGGCGCGGTGGCTCAAGCCTGTAATCCCAGCACTTTGGGAGGCCGAGGTGAGGGGATTGCCTGAGCCCATGGGTTCGAGAACAGCCTAGGCAACTTGGCGAGACCTCATCTCTACAGTGAATCAAAAAAATTAGCTGGGTATGGTAGCGCATGCCTGTAGTTCCAGCTACTTGGAAGGCTAAGGCAGAAGGATCACCACAGCCCAGCGGGGCGACACTGGGCTGGCCGTGAGCGTGCCACTGCACTCCACCCTGGGCGAGGAGTGAGACTCCAACTCAAAAAAAAAAAAATTTCACAGACTGTTTCAATCCCCCCTCCTCACCTTTGCCACCATCCTTCCCACTACCCACAAAGTTACACTTACTGAGCACTTTCCCAAAGATCCTCAGGAGCAAGGAAGAAATGCAGGCTCCTTTCATGTTGTGCTATTTGTGATGGCATTTTAAAAAGTCAGCCGGGTGCGGTGGCTCATGCCTGTAATTCCAGCACTTTGAGAGGCTGAGGCGGGAGGATTCCTTGAGCCTGGGTGTTCGGGACCGGCCTGGGCAACACAGCGAGACCTCATCTTGACAAAAAAATAAAAAATAAAAACATTAGCCTGGCATGGCCTTGTGCACCTGCAGTCCCAGCGACTCAGGAGGCTGAGGTGGAGGGATTGCCTGAGCCCAGGTGGTCAAGGCTTTGGTGAGCCACAATCTTGCCACTGTACTCTAGCCTAGGTGACAGAGTGAGACCCCTACTCAAAAAAAAAAAAAAGAAAAAGAAAAAGAAAAAGAAAAAGAAAATGTCACCAAAACAGGATGACAAAATTAGCATCTACTTAAACATGTAACAAATTAGTACCTTTAATACCAAAGACCATACTCAGTTAATTTGATCCTTCGCATGTATAACAATTGAAGTATTTTTGGCTAATGTGAAATCCTAGAATTTTTTGTGTGCAAAATAATATCATTTAAAGTTTCAAATAAAAAAGTATTATAGCAGTTAAAATTAAATAAATAGATTATGAGTGAGATATAGTGATAGTTATTTAGCTGTGCTATTTAAAGCTAAATAGCGACTTTATAAAAAATATCATTTCAGGTCGAGTGTGGTGACTCACGTCTGTAATCCCAGCACTTTGGGAGACAGAGGCGAGAGGATTGCCTGAGCCCAGGGGTTCAAGACCAGGCTGAGCAACTTGGTGAGACCTTGTCTCTACAATAAATCAAAAAATCAGCTGGGTATGGTAGCGCATGTCTATAGTTCTAGCTACCTGGAAGACTGAGGTGGAAGGATCGCCTGAACCCAGCAGGTCAAGGCTGCAGTGACTGTGATTGTGCCACTGTGCTTCAGCCTGGGTAGCAGAGATGCCGACTCAAAAAAAAATAAATAAATAAAAATAAAATTCATAGCCGGGCTCGGTGGCTCAGCCTGTAATCTCGCGCCTTTGGGAGGCTGAGGTGAGTGGATTGCCTGAGCCTGCGGGTTCGAGACCCACCTGGGCAAGCGAGACCTCATCTCTACAATAAATCAAAAAGTTAGCCGGGCGTGGTAGCGCGCGCCTGTAGTTCCAGCTACTTGGAAGGCTGAGGCGGAAGGTTCGCCGGAGCCCAGCAGGTTGAGGCTGCGGTGGCCGGGAGCAGCCACTGCACTCCAGTCTGGGCGACAGAGTGAGAATCCAACTCAAAAAAAAAAAAAAGTAGGCAGCATGTTCCCATAAATTTTACTTTTATGCTATTTTTTTAATGAATAGTGATTGAAGAAGGACAGTAAAGAGAACAATAAAAAAGTGTAAATAAGTAGATATAATTTGATATATAGAGTAAATCTATATTCTTTCTTCTTATCTGACCCTTCTTTCCCTCTACATATTCATCATCTCCTTAGGTAATCTAATAATAAAAGATGATTCTACAGTTTAAAATAATGATTCAGCATGTGCAAGTGTTAGCTTATTTGGGGTGTTTATCAAATATTTTTTTTAGTGAGAATTTCTAAGATGGGTGCCAAAATAGGTAAGCATAGGAACTCTGAGGCCAGGTAACCTAGATTAAACTGGTTCTCTTACTAGATCTAGATCATCAGGAAAATTATTTGACCTCTCTATGATTTACTTTTTTTCTCTGTGACATTTTATATTTTACATAGTAAAATGTAAGATCCATTACTGTGAACTCTTATTATGTTAGATGTTAAAGTCATGGGAGAGAGTAAGGTATAAAAATTTGTTACAGGTGTATAAATATATTTCTGTAATGTGAAGAGAAAAATATTCATAAGGCAAATAATCAGATTATTGTAGTTGGTATTTATATCTACCTTTTTGATAAATAAAAATCTACTGGTGTCATCTAGAATTTGTTTTTAATTAAAAACTCCTACAGATCAAGTAGAATGAGTATAATTTAAAAAATGAAAAGCATATTGATAGTTTATTCAGAGAAAATATATAAATGAGAAGGAAAAGAAATTTTGCTCAGCCTTAAATATCATCTTGAAAATGTAAACACATATAATAATAATAAAATGTCAAAACTATCAGATAGAGAAAGGAGTGAGGAAGTGGGGAAGAGAAACAGAAAGGGAGAGAAGGAGGGAAGAAGGAAGGAGAGAGGGAGGGAGGGAAAGAGGGAGAGAGGGAGGGAGAAAAGGAGAAAGGGAGGGAAGAGAACAAAGACACAGAGAAATAAAAGTTTTTTAAAAAATAAGAAAGAACAGAAAAGGAATTAGAAAAGAATGGCATGACTACAAGTGGATGAGCATGTGAAGCAACAGAAACTCTCGCACACTGCCAGTAGGAAAGGACATTGTTGGAAAAGAATTTGACAATATCTAATAAATGTAAAAATTTTAATACCCTCTCACCCACCTACTTTCTTCCAGAATTATGATGTTAACTATTTATGACCATATTCACAAAAAGACATATAAAGAATAATCATTGAAACATTGTTTTTGATAGCAATATATGGAAAACACCTTCATTTATGAGAATTGATACAGACATTGGAGTAGAGCTTTGAAATTAAATATTACTTTTGCAGTAAAATAGAATAAACTAGAGTTCATATTTTAACAGGAATAAGCTATAAAAATGTAATATCAAGGGAAAAAAGCTATATATATTTCTACAAAACATGATTAAAAATATATGTTGTTGAGCGTAAACTTTGTGTGAGCATGGTAATATCATACCAGCATAATCGCTCCCCATCACTGTTAGAAAGATAACAAGGAATTGCTTCGCTGTCATACATCTAGTTCCTTGAACAGGATCTGACTCAAAAGATGTTCCCCAAAATATTTACTGTATAAATTGATATTTTCAACTCTCATAATCTACAATTACCAAAGATTTTATTAAATTATTCTCTGTACTCTTATGGAAAGTATGAAGCACTATGGAATTCTGAAAACTAAAGAAAAATACTAACTCTTTACAAGCAAATTTAATTTAAGTAATTATTGTACATTTTTAAAATTTCTATACCATTTTATCAAAGAGAAGTTATTCATCTTTAAAACAATATTTTTATTAATGATAACAAATTGAAGCATAAATAAAATCACCAGAATCCTATCACTGTTTTACCTTCAACAATAAAAGATCCTGGGTATTCTGATAATAATCTTCCATCTACTAAATACAATTGATTTGGTTATGTACACACATAAAAGTGTCTAAAAATTAATGACATGGGTATTGTCTGAAACTTCAACCAAGCAGAAAATAAATGTTTATATCTGAAGACCCATCATCTTATTCTACTCAGCATCAATTTTTACTGGGCAGGTTAATGTTAATGAGGCCAAGGCTATAAATTCTGTTCCTTATGGGCAAGTTAGTTTGCCCTGTATGTTGACTGTTGATTGTACTCTATGGTGGTGAGTTTTGCTTGAAATATTATAAAGCAGAATAAAAATTAATTAACTGAAAAACTTTGAAAACAACTCTTTTCTCCTTTGGAAATCAAGTTGTTACTGGAACCTAAGAAACTAGAGAAAATTTTAAAAATAAGGGACAAAGGTAAAGTTATTCAAGGTTAAGTCAGAGTTAAAATGCAAATCTGAAACCATTCCTGGATTGTGTCTTTAAATATGCTAAGTAAGGTTTTCTTCTCAGTTATAACTCATGATACCTATAGTTAGAAGTACAGGCAAATATATAAGTATCCCATACTTTTCTAGTAGTGATACTCAAAATTTAAGGCACTAACATTTGTTAACTCCCATTCTATAATCTCTGTTCTCTGTCAATGCAATTTATTTTAACATTACCTGATTTTACCAATTGCAACAAATGCAAATAATTTCAGGAGACAAGGTTATGTAAATATCTGAATAGGTCGAGAGTATAAGGGATTGTGAATATTGTAGTCAACTAAAAATTTTATAGTCTAACTGTGTAAAAAATTCAATTATTTTAATCACTAGTTTTTTATTCCACTTATTCTGGTATCTGCATTGTTGATCAAGGGATATATAACAGTCCACATTTATATTACAGTTTAAAATATTACTATGCTAACGTTTTAAGTGTAGAAACCATACATTATTGGTTTCTATATTCCTATATTCAATTTGCTTAATGTATTTTGGTAATATAATGAAAAGAAATGCCATTATTATATCTTGATTTTGAAATAATCATGAAGAAAAGTACTTTGTAATATGCTATTATCTCATTTAAACACCTGAATAACACTACAACATAGGTATTATTAAGACAATTTTATACATAAGAAATGTAAATATTAAAAAGAATTTTAAAATTGACCAATTTAGCTGGGCTCGGTGGCTCAGCCTGTAATCCTGCGCCTTTGGGAGGCTGAGGTGAGTGGATTGCCTGAGCCCGCGGGTTCAAGACCCGCCTGGGCAAGCGAGACCTCATCTCTACAATAAATCAAAAAATTAGCCGGGCGTGG
>CAUYQG010203310.1:0-11324 GCA_963574415.1 Tarsius wallacei | reverse complement strand
CAGCTACTTGGAAGGCTGAGGCAGAAAGATCACCTGAGCCTAGCAGGTCGAGGCTATGGTGGCCCTAAGCGTGCCACTCAAAAACAAAAAGAAAGAATCCTTACAACTTTCACTTTTCCCCTCTCAGAACCCATCTGCCCTGCTAAAAGGAAGACCAAGCTCCCTTCCTGGTGAGCGAGGCCACACAAAGAGGCCCTAGAAGTTGAGAGAGAGGCCACATGGAGGAACACCAAGGCACTCCAGCCGACAACAGGTGCCAAAGCCCCAGACAGGTGAAAGAAGTCATCTTGAATGTTCCGTGCTATCCCAGGCACCAGCCAAATACAGCCGCTTCAGTGACCTTAGTTAATCCCATGTAGAGCTGAAGAACCACCAAATCAGCCCACAGAATCATGAGAAATAATAAATTGTTGTGTTAAACCACTATTGAAAGGACAAGAGACCAAAATGGATTAGATATAGCCAAAGAGCACCTATTTTATTTTATTTTATTTTATTTGAGCCAGAGCCTCACTTTGTCGCCCAGGCTGGAGTGCAGTAGCACACTTCTCACGGCCACCACAGCCTCAACCTGCTGGACTCAGGTGACTCAGCCTTCCAAGTAGCTGGAACTACAGGCATGCACCACCACCACGTCCACCTAATTTTTTTTTTTTTTTTTTTTTTGAGTTGGAGTCTTGCTCTGTCGCCCAGACTGGAGTGCAGTAGCCGCTCCTGGCCCCCGCAGCCTCCGGCAATCCTTCCACCTCAGCCTCCCGAGTAGCCGGAATTACAGGCACGCGCTACCATGCCTGGCTGATTTTTTTATTTATTGTAGAGATGAGGTCTCGCCTAGTTGCCCAGGCGGGTCTCGAACCCGCAGGCTCAGGCAATCCACTCACCTCAGCCTCCCAAAGGCACGGGATTACAGACTGAGCCACCAATCCCGGCCAGCTAATTTTTTAAAAATTTTATTGTAGAGACAAGGTCTTGCCATGTTGCACAGGCTGGTCTCAAACCCACGGATTTGGGCAATCCTCTCACCTCTGCCTCCCAAAGTGCTGGGGTTACAGGCGTAAGCAGACAGCAGCCATTTTAGTAGTGCCTAGTTTTGTCAATTTTTTTTTTAGTTGTTCACTTTACCCTCTAATCTTTAGCCAAGGACAGAACCAGTTTCACAGACATAGCTATTGATCATTGTCTTACAACCCCCCCCAACCAGCTTTGTACTGTTTACTTTTCTATTCTAAGTTTGTCTTTCAGCCATAAAGAACCAGGATGATCTAATCTATTGTAATCAGCTCTTCCTGACCAACACAACACAGACTCTCCATCACCATGGCAATAGTCATGTGACTAACTCAACCCATCTGCCTGTTGTTTGTCACCTGATGTCAGTGCCTGTGCCTACCTCTCCCTTTGTGATGACATGAAACAGACCACCACCCAATCACCTTAATGACCTGTCCCCAACAAAGGAGAGGTTTAGGTCAGACATGGTGGCTCACACCTGTAATTCCAGCATTTTGGGAGGGCAAGGCAAGAGGATTGCCTGAGCTCAGGGGTTCAAGTCCAGCCTGAGCAACATGGCGAGACCTTGTCTCTACAATAAATCAAAAAAATTAGCCAGGTGTGGTGGCACGTGCCTGTGGTTCCAGCTACTTGGAAAGCTGAAGCGGAAGGATCCCCTGAGCCCAGCAGGTCAAGGTTTGCAGTGGCTGTGAGAGTGCCGCTGCGCTCCAAACTGGGCGAAAGATTGAGACTCTGACTCAGGAAGATAAAGCGGGGGGGCGGTAAAAAGCATTCAACTTCAAGCAGCTGTGGCCATGCTTCTCTTTAAGCTCCGGCCCCTCTCCCCTATCTTGGGGAGGTGAGTCTCCCCCCACCCCCAATCTACTTTCTAAATAAACTATATTTTCCAGTCTAATTTCGGTGCAATTCTTTGCATCTTACCCGCAACACCGGCCCATTGACCTAACAATTCTCATAGATCTAGCAACTATATTGGGGGGTTGGGGATCTGTTACAAAGTCATAGATATTAGAAACTGCACTGATATTTTGGAGATTTTGTTACTGCAGCCAAATCTATGTCCTGACAGTCTGTTGCAAATGCCCTGCTTGAACTAACTGAGTTAACAGGGTGAGATATGTGAAGCTTTGAGGTTATGACACATGCTCCATGAGAAGGCTGTCTGCAAACAGCAGGAAAAGGGGAATGATGGAACATCAGACAGATCCGACAGCCTCCGGAACTCTCTCTCTGTTACTTGCCTCTGCTTCTCTCTGTGTCAGTGTTGTTCTTCCTCAGTGTCAGCCCTTCTCTGCTCCTTATGGAGCAGCTGGGGTTTCTACCATCAATAGCTCACTCCTGGCCCAGCATGGTGGCTCAAGTCTGTAATCCTAACATTTTGGGAGGCCAAGGTGAGAGGATGGTTTGAGCCCAGGAATTCGAGACCAGCCTAGGCAACATAGTAAGACCTCATCTCTACAAAAATAAAAAGAAATTAGTGTGGTGGCACATGACGGTAGTCCCAGCTGCTCGGGAGGCTAAGGAGGGAGGATCACCTGAGCCCAGAAGCTCAAGGCTGTGGTGAACTCTGTGCCACACACAGCACTCCAACCTGGGTGACAGAGTGAGACTCTGACTTACAAAAATAAATAAATAAACAAATAGCTCACTCTTCCTGGTATCATGATTTAAAAAAACAACAAAACTCTTAGCTCTGGGGAAAGATCATGATTGGCTCGGCACCAGACACCTGATCACCCCAGTCACCTATGGCTGGGGTGAGGCGTAGAGTCTGTAAGAAATTGAGAGTCCATGAGAACATTGAGATGGAGCAGAGGGAGAAAGAGTCTCTAGAAGAAGCATATGGGAGTGCTGTTGGTACCTCTCCTATTCTTTTAAAGGCCTGGCACAGTGTCTCACACCTGTAATCCCAGCACTTTGGGAGGCTGAGGTGGGAGAATTGCCTGAGCCCAGGAGTTCAAGACTAGCTTGGGCAACACAGTGAGACCTCATCTCTACCAAAAAAAAAAAAAGTTAGCCGGGAAAAGTGACGCAGATCTGCAGTCCCAGCTCCTCAGGAGACTGAGGAGGGAGGATCTCCGGAGTCCAGGAAGTCAAGGCTGTGGTGAGCTGTGATTGTGTCACTGCACTCCAGCCTGGGTGACAGAGCGAGATGCTGATTAAAGAAAAGAAAAAAGAAAACAGGAACTACATATGCCCACACTCTGCTATGGCTGATTAAGTCAGAGTTTGCACCTGACCCAAATGCAGCAGTCAGGGTTCCTAGTTAACAACTTAGGCCAGTTGTAGTGACTCACACCTATAATCCCAGCACTTTGGGAAACCAAGGTGAGAGGACTGCCTGAGCCCATGGGTTCAAAACCAGCCTGGGCAACGTGTTGGTGAGACCTTATCTCTACAATAAATCAAAAAATTAGCCGGGTGTGGTGACAGATGCCTATAGTTCCAGCTACCTGGAAGGCTGAGGTGGAAGGATTGCCTGAGCCCAGCATGTTGAGGCTGCGTGAGCAGCATGCCACTGCACTCCAGCCTGGGCAACAGAGTGAGACTCTGACACTGACACACACACACACACACACACACACACAGAGAGAGAGAGAGAGAGAGAGAGAGAGAGAGAGACAGAACTGTAACAAGTTTAAAAAGAAAAGGGGTTGTGTTCAAAGATGTTAGGGAACCCACTGACTCCCTAGGAGGGCAGGGAAGTCCTGGAGCTACTTGGATCCTACTGCTGCCATAGAGACCAAATACCACAGCTTTATTACTGATGCCACCCAAGATTTTCTGCTGAGACCTCTGTCATTTGCATTAGACACTTGGGGAAAGTTTGGCAGTTTCTCAGAACATTAAGCAGATACTTACCATACAACCCAACAATCCCAGTCCTGGGTATTTACCCAAGAGAAGTGAAAACTTGAGTTTACACAAAACCCAGTACAATCTAGGAATAGTAGCTTTATTCACAATTGCCCCAAACTGGAAACAACCCAAACTCTTTTTTTCTGAGTTGGATTCTCACTCTGTCGCCCAGGCTGGAGTGCAGTGGCATGCTCCCAGCCACCACAGCCTCGACCTGCTGGGCTCCAGTGATCCTTCCACTTCAGCCTTCCAAGTAGCCGGAACTACAGGCCCACACTACCACACCCAGTTAATTTTTTGATTTATTGTAGAGACGAGGTCTCACCATGTTGCCCAGGCTGGTCTCGAACCCACGGGCTCAGGCAATCTTCTCGCCTCAGCCTCCCAAAGTGCTGGGATTACATGTTTGAGCCACCGCGCCTGGCCCAAATATTCTTTAATGGATGAATAGACATACAAACTGTGGCTCATCCATACACTGGAATACCACTCAGCAAAAAAAAAAAGGAATGAATTATTGATACACACAACATAGAGGAATCTGAAATGCGGCACTCTAAGGCTAAGACACCAGACTCAGAATGCTCCACGTTGTATGAATTCATGCATATGACATTTCAGAAAAGGCAGCACCACAGAGTCAGAAGTCACATCCATGGCTGCCTGGAGGTGGAGATGGAATAAGTGGCTGACTACAAAGGAAAATGAGGGAACTTTTCAGGGTGATAGAATTCTTCTATATTTTTATTGTGGTGGTGATTACATGACTGTATGCATTTGTCAAAACTCATAGAACTGTACGCTGAAAAGGATAAATTATACTCTGTGTGGGTTCTTCATGTTTTCTAAAAAATTGTAGCCATGTGCGGTGGCTCACGCCTGTAATCCCAGCACTGAGACTATGGGCATTAAAGAACATAGCCTGGCTGGGTGCGGTGGCTCAAGCCTCTAATCCCAGCACTTTGGGAGGCCAAGGCGAAAGGATTGCCTGAGTCTGTGGTTTCAAGACCAGCCTGGGCAACATGGTGAGACCTTGTCTGTACAATAAATAAAAAAGAAATAGCCAGGCATGGTAACACGCGCCTGTAGTTCTGGCTACTGGGAAGGCTGAGGCAAAAGGATTGCTGGAGCCCAGCAGGTCATTACTGGGGTGGCCGTGAGCCTGCCATTGCACTCCAGCCTGGGTCACAGAGTGAGACTCCAACTCAAAAAAAAAAAAAAAGAAAGAAAGAAAAGAAAATAGCCTGGAGCTGCCAGTGACCTTCTTTGTTGCCCTGTAGGATCAGGAGGGTAAAGACGACTGAGGGTGAAGATAATACAGAGAAATGCAGAGTCAAAGGATGGAGGCAAACGGAGTTCTTATGCCAGTTTGGACTGTTAGATACAGTTGTACCTGAAGTTAACACTAATGACATTCTTTTTATTTGAACCAATAAATTCTCTATGCTGGCAGGGCCAAGTGAAAGAAAAGAAAAGAAAAGAAAAAGAAAATTGTAAGTACCAAAGAAATTGATAACGAGGTTTTCCAGTCTCTTTCTTTCCTATCCATTGCAATGTTGGTGACTATCCTGGTGGTTCCCACCCTAGCTTGTTGGAAAGTTCTAGCAAATGTTGGCTTCCTAGTCTGTGAGTGAGGCAGAGGGCTAGTGCTAGTAGTTCACCAATATTTTGTTCTCCCCTTCCTCTGTTGAAACAGAATTTGTAATTAGGCATGTGGCTCCCTAGTCAAGACTATGCCTCTCTGGAACCAGAGGAAGCCATGGAACTGAGAAGAAATGATATGGGCACCTTCTAATTGGGTCTGGAAAGTCAAGAAGTACGTCCTTTCTTTTTCCATTCTTCCTCCTGACTGGAATGTGGCCCTGACACTAGCAGTGGGCAGCTATCTTAGATCACAACAGCTAGCTTTTTATTCATAAAATGAAGGCTTTTCAAATATAATCCAAGTAATGATTGATGGTTTTATCAGTTGTGGTTCATCCATATTATAAATGCAGTCATTGCAAATAAATTAGAACTCTTCAAGCTGACTTGAAGAAATTTTAGACATCCTGCCCCACCAGAAGTAAAGGTGCGGGTTTGGTGGCCACCTCTGAGCAGCCTCTGCCTGGTTGGCAACAGTAGTTCTAGGGGGAGACACCATGGGCCCTGAGCATCTCTTCCCCAATCAGACCGAGGAACTGGGACCACATCAGGACACTTCAGAAGGCACTGTGTATTGGAGCAGTGAGGAGCCCAAGGAAGAGCAGGAGGAAATGGGGACAGGCCCAGCTGGCTACTCCTATCAGCCCCTAAATCAAGATTCTGAACAAGAGGAGGTGGAACTGGCACCAGTGTTGGATGGAGAGGATATAGCTGCTGACATCCAGGACAGGATCCAGGCCCTGAGGCTTCATTTGCCAGACCTGCCATTGGAGAGTAAGGATGAAGATGAGGAGGGAGCTACAGCATCTAGCAACCACAGCTATATTCCCATGGACCCAGAACACGCAGAGCTTGTGAAAAGGACAATGGCAGGAGTATGCCTGCTTGCACCAGGAGTTCCTGCCTGGGCTCAGGACATATCGGAAGCCCAGTGGAAAGATGTGGTACAGAAGGCCTCTAAGCCCGACAGGTGTCCCCTGCGTGGAAGTGACCATACTGAGAACTGCCTTGTCTCCCTACATCCCAGGCCAGAACCAACTTGAAGCACTGTTAAGAGAGTGAAGAAATATTGTCCAAAATCTAGAATAAAACAAGGGAAGAACCCCAAACTCCAATATCCCCTCTTGGGTCCGAAGGCATTTTCCAATCCAGAAGACAGTTTGGGACTAAGTGGGATGAAAGGAAAAACTCAGGCCCACCCAGACTGGAGAGTGAAACCATCCCTGGACTGAACACATACCTGGTTGTAATGTTCATCTCCCTTTCACATGTAGGCAAATCAGAATTCTTCTCAGAGACCCACTTTATTCAGTTCTGTATATATGCGGACATCGACCCATGCCCAATCCTCCTTAGCATGTACCAATCTGTGGAGAATAAAGCACCCTATGTACGTACACACATACACACACACACACAGAAATTTTAACTGGGAAGGCCAGCTACAGAGAGGTGAATACAGTACAATCCCAAACAGTGACTAAAAATAACTTCTTATCAATGTGTGCACAGATGTTTACATGCTTGAGTAGTGGTGGAGAAAGCTGTAAATGGGTACCTCTCAGACTGCTAACTGGTAAAATGCAGGTGACCTGGGTCAGGGTAGGAGATGGGGAAGGGTAAGACAAAACAGGATTGAAAGTAAATAAAATATATGATGACAATAGTGTGTATAGCATGATGCCATTTATATAAAATTATATATGTAAAATTGTGTACATCTGCATAGAAAAATTTAATTGTATATTCAATGTCAACAGTGGTGGTGGGATTTAGAGGACATATTTTTTTATTTGATAGAATTTATTACAGATTAATATCCCATATATCCTATATATAATCCTATATAATCAGGAAAAAATAAAGGTATTTTAATTTCAGAAAACACAACAAATAAATAAAATCTGTGGGGTAAAAAAAGACCGGACTTCTATGGCCAGTAATGGTATTCTAACCACCCTTCATTAAAGAAAAAGCAAAAATGCAAGATGAAATACGTGGGGGGAAAATATTACCAAAAGCTTGAAGCACTGTTAAGAGGGTAGGGAAATACTTTCAAAAATTTAGAATAAAACAAGGGAAGAACCCCAAACTTCAATACCCTCTCTTGGTTCTGAAGGCATTTTCCAATCCAGAAGAGAGTTTGGGACTAAGTGGGATGAAAGGAAAGATGCAGGTCTGCCCAGATTGGAGAGTGAAACAAGCTTTCCACTTTGAGATAGGGTCTAAAGGGCTTCACCCTAAAGGCAAAAGTGAACCAGAAGTCACTGAGCCCTCACTTGAACTTAAAGCTTACAACTGCACCCCCAAGTGAGTTAGATAAACCCAGGGTTTGTCCTGGACTAGTGAGATTCCAGGTGGCTGACAGAAGCAAGCAAATGCAACCTCTAAATGAATATACCACCATGGTAGGCTTTCAGGTTCTTTTTACAAATCTAAGATATCATGAATGGGAACTACAAGAATCAGCAGAGGCACAAACACTCAGGTACCAGAATAATCAGATATAGACTATACTGGAGCTCAGTGGCACAATCACAGCTCACCAGAGCCTCGACCTCCTGGGCTCAGGTAATCTTCCTGCATCAACCTCTAGAGTAGCTGGGACTACAGGCAGGTGCCACTTGCTTGGCTAACTTTTTTAACTGTTTTTTTTTTTTTTTTTGTAGAGATGAGGTCTTACTCTGTTACCTATACTGGTCTTGAACTCTTGGGCTCAAGAAATCCTCCTGACTTGGCCTCCCAAAGTGCTGGAATTACAAGCATGAGCCACTGAGCCCAGCGCTGCACTTATTTTCAAGAAAACAAAACACAAGTTTAAAAATCTTATCAGGGAACTGAAAACTATAAAAAGTGAAAGAGCATATTATATATACAAAACAAAAAGCAACTTTAGATTGAAAATACAGTCACTGAAATTAAAAACCCAATGGATATGTTTAATAGAGAGTCGACAACTCTCAAAAAAAGAAGGTAGATCAAAATAAACTATCCAGAATTCAGTAAAGACAAAAAGGTAGGAAATATATAATAACACAGCATAAAAGACAGAGAATGTCTAGCTTATTGTACTATAGTCCCAGAAGAATGGGGTAGAGGCAATGTTTGAATAGATCATGACCAAGTAAAACTTGTACAAATTAAAACCATACTAAGATACCACTAAACTCCAGTCAAGATGGCCGTCATCAATAACTCAAAAAACAACAGATGCTAGAGAGGATGTGGGGAAAATGGAACACTTCTACACTGTTGGTGGGAGTGTAAACTAGTACAACCTCTGTGGAAAACAGCTTGGCAATTCTTAAAAGATCTAAAAATTGACCTTCCGTAAGACCTGCAATCCCCCTCCTGGGAATGTATCCGAAGGAACACAAATCACTCTATGCAAAAGATACCTGCACACACATGTTTATTGCAGCACTGTTCACAATAGCAAAAACATGGAACCAACCGTGCTGCACATCATAAGAGGACTGGTTAAAAAAAAAGTGGTACATATACACGATGAAATATTATGCAGCCACAAAGAAGGACAAAATTATGAACTTCACAGTAACTTGGATGGATTTAGAGACTATAATACGGAGTGATCTATCACAGAAACTAAGAACTGAGTATCACATATTCTCACCCATAAGCAGACCTTGAACAATTATCGTAATACTTTAAGAAAAGGATTGGTAGTGGGAAACTGCTGGGCAGGGTGAGGAGTGGGACGTGGAGTAGGTGGGATTGGCAGTAGTGAAAATCCGCCAGGGGTCATAGGGCACACCTCATCGACAATAGTACCTCATAATGAGCATTTGTATACCTAACCCTGAATTGTACTCCACATCTTTAAAATAAAATAATTTAAAAATAAAATAAATTTATAGCAAGAACGCAACATTGATTAAATATTAGAAAATCAGTTAATGTAAACTAGCACATTAACAGGTTAAGGGGGAAAGCAAATAATTACTTCAACAGATGCAAAAAATATATATTTGATGACATTCAGCATCAATGCATGATTAAAACTCTCAGCAAACTAGGAAAAGAAGTAAATTTTAAAATATGATGAATAGTGGTACCAACACCTAAAATTAACATCATTTATGGTTAAGTTTCAAAATATTTAATGGTTAAATACTAAGTTTCCTGAGATTTGGAGTGAGACAGAAATGCCAGTTGTCAGCATTTCTGTTTATTTTGTCCTTGAGACCTTAACTCTGCAGTAAAGCAGGAAAATAAAAGTTATAGGATGGCTGGGCGCGGTGGCTCAAGCCTGTAATCCCAGCACCTTGGGAGGCCAGGGCGAGAGGATTGCCTGAGCCCACGAGTTCAAGACCAGCCTGGGCAACTTGGCGAGACCTCATCTCTACAATAAATAAAAAAATAAGCCAGGTGTGGTAGTATGTGCCTGTAGTTCTAGCTACTTGAAAGGCTAACGCAGAAGGATCACCTGAGACCAGCAGGTCGAGATGGCGGTGGCCGTGAACGTGCCACTACACTCCAGCCTGGGCGACAGAGTGGGACTCCAACTCAAAAAAAAAAAAAAAATTATAGGATCATTATTAATAGAAGACATGATTGTGGACAACAGTTTAGTATTGTCTTTCCCAGTGACTCAGAGCTTCTGCCCCATCTGTATCCTGGCAAGACCAGTGTACTGGACACCAGGAGGCCCACGTACAGTGCCCACAGCTGTCCTGTTTCTATGGCTCTTCAAGGGAAACAACTCAAATGCCCATCATAGGAGAATAGATACATACATTGAGCATGTTCACATAAAAGAATACTACGTAATCATGAGAATAAATACCCTAGATCCATTTGCCACGATGTGAATTTATCTCTCAAAGGTTATGTTGAGTGAAAGAAGAAAACATGGCTGGGTGTGGTGGCTCATGCATACGATCCCAGAGCTTTGGGAGGCTGAGGCAGGAGGACTGTTTAAACCCAGGAGTGTGAGAGCAACCTGGGCAACATAGCAAAATCTCTGCAAAAAATACAAAAAATTAGCCAGGTGTGGTGGTGTGTGCCTGTAGTTCCAGCTACTTCAGAGGCTGAGGTGGGAGTATCTCCTGAGCCCAGGAGGTGGAGGCCATGGTGAGCCATGATTACACCACTGCACTTAAGCCTGAGCGACAGAGACCCCAACTCAAAAAAAAAGGAAAGAAAAAGGAAGTGAAAGAAGAAAGCAGCTGCAGGATCCTGTTTCTACAAAAATCATTTTAAAAAATTAATCAGGCATGGTGGTGGCATGTACCTGTAGTTCGAGCTACTTGGGAAGCTGAGGTGGGAGGATTGCTTGAACTCAGGAGTTCAAAGTTACTGTGAGTTATGATCACGCCACTGCACTCCAGCTTGGTCAGAAGAGTGAGACCCTGTCTCTAAAAATAAAATAATAAAGAGTTCATACAATATGGTTTCTGATTATATAAAGTTAAAAAACTGTCCAAATTAGAATACAGTGTTTGGGAAGCATACATAGGGGACAGCAGGCTTCGTGAATAAAAAAGAACAAAACAGGGATTTTCTAGAATGTTTTGATGACCTCTTTCTTCATATGGACCCACATGCCTGTATTTACTCAGTGATTCATTATTCTGTGCATTTGTTTTTTCTTTTTCTTTTCTTTTTTTTTTTTTTTTTGAGTTGGAGTCCCACTCTGTCGCCCAGTCTGGAGTGCAGTGGCCGCTCCCGGCCACCGCAGCCTCGACCCGCTGGGCTCCGGCGATCCTTCCACCTCAGCCTTCCAAGTAGCTGGAACTACAGGCGCGCGCTACCACGCCCGGCTGATTTTTTGATTTATTGTAGAGATG
>CAUYQG010203303.1:0-29891 GCA_963574415.1 Tarsius wallacei | reverse complement strand
AGACTCTTAGGCCCTATGAGGGGAAGAAGTTAAACGAACCCTTGGGAGAGACTCCAGAGTCACGGAGTGTGTTCAAAGTACTGCAGGTAACTAGCATGTGCCACCTGCACGACTGGCATCTAGTCACATGGTGTGATTCCCCCATGCAGCCTGTAGCAGGTGACCCTTATGGACGGATAGGTAGAAATCGGGAGTCCTCCTCAGCCTCTTGTAAAGGAGGAAACACTGTTCACTGCTCTTTGCACGCTTCCCAGGAAAGCAGGAAGCCCAGCTGCAGATGCAATGCAGAACCACATATACTAGAAGGAACAGCAGGGCCTGGGGGCCAGGAAGCAAGTGGCCAAGACGGGGGCAGCCAGAGTCCCAGTGTGTGTCTCTTCCATGACACCCTCTGCCTGAATGCAAGTTCAAGGTACAGAAAGGCTTGTGTTTGGGGATGTTTTGTTTTCTTCTCCTGAATTATGGGCAACTGATACCCTAAGAGCTGCCATGGCTTGGGGGATTCAAATTTCTGATACTTTGAGCCTCCCTGGAGACAGGCAGTGATAGTACTGGGGGCCTCCTGGACACAGAGCTAAAGCAGAGTAGGCTAAGGCCAACCATGCCCTAGAATGGGGAGTCGGTGCCCAAAGAGACCACAGCCAGAGAAGGCCTTCAGCTGCCCGCCAGGATAGGCCCCCCACAGACAGGCAGGTCAGGACTCCAGAGACTTAGACGAGATGCCAGTCCCATGCTTTGAAAACTGGGGAGCCCATGAAGGGATTAGGAAGACTGAGGGGCTCCCTAGATGTTCATGGAAGTTTCTGGAATCATAATAATAATAGTCAACACTTATCAGCATCCACATATACTAACTCTAATTTTCACAACAGCACTGTAAGACAAGCACTACATTTATCTGCCCTTTATAGGTAAGGAAACTAAGGCACAGAGAGGTTAAGTAACATGGCCAAGGTCAAACAGCTGATTCGTGGCAGGGCCAGACTTTGACCCTCAGGCGGCTCCTTCCAGATCCTGTGTGCTCTTCACTACCTCTCCAGGGAGAAGCAGGTGCTGATATTTCCAGGGGTGGGCCCTGCCTTGGTGGAGGGACTAGAGCCTCTGAGGCTGTTTCTGTCCCACACCTGCCCGGTCCTGGGGAAATCCAGCCCCAAACCCAGACCCAGCCACCTGCCACTGTGACAGCTGGCCCAGGTGTGGGGCTGGGGCCCTCCCGCCACGCACATTCTCCGCCGGGATACCCAGCCACCCGTTTTAGGCTGGAACTCTTCTCTGCAGCCCAGTCTTCCCAAAAATGTTACAAATGCTGAAAGATAAAAGCGCAGGAACCGGCATGAATGAAGTTGGTTTTTAAGAGACAGTGTTTAACATCAAGATCCTTCTGATGTGAGTAATTTGGATTCTGATGCAATTCTGGGTTGTTTGTTGAATTATGCATCAGCAACTTCTGCTGCCGTAAAGGGTGCCACCGTCACGCGGGCTGATCTGAAACCTGCAGCAACAGGGACAGTTGGGCTTGCAGTTTGGATACCAAGACTCGTCTTTGATGACAGTGAACCAACAGGAGACAGAGCGGCAAGGGGATGTGGCGAGAAGGTGAGGAAGAACGGGGGGAGCGGGATTCGCCGCCCTGCCTACCACACACTCACGAAGCACAGCCGGGAGGAAGGAAGGAACCAAAGACAAGGGAACAGACAGTGGTGTCACCAGAGTGCAGGCACAGCCACCTACATGGAGAGGTGAGGGGGGAGGAGGAAGACAGAGAGAGCCAGGGATGTGCCGGCATGGGGGGTGGGGTGGTGTGAGGGGTGGGTGGGGGGGACCAGCATGTGGCCCACCAGTGCCCTCTGTCTCTGCCCCCTGAGATGTGATGCCCTCTCAGTCAAGCAGCCGTCCCTACCATCAGAGCCTTCTTCTTGGCCAAAGACTGTGACTGCCATAATTCTTAATTTTGTCCTCAGTGTTCTAACATTTATTGCAAGCTGTTATCCTTATTTAAACAACAACAGCAACTAAGAAATGTGTGTTTGACAGAGGGCACAGAGCAAGGCGATATACCTAAAGTCACACAGCTGTTAGTGGTGGGAATGACATTGGAATCCCAGTTTTTTGACCCCCAGCCACTTTCTCTTCCCTCATCCTAGGCTTTTCCATCTTACGGTGGAGCCTCCCAGCATCTCGGACAACCCAGCAGGCCCATTGCTTAGCCAGGTAACACCAAGTGTCATGCCTGGAGCAGCAGCAAGAAAAGGCACCAGAGCCCAAGCCAAGCCACTGGTCCAAAGCCAAGCTGTGTTCTAGTAAGCTGTGTCCCTAAGCAGGCCATTTACCCCTGTGTCTCAGTTTCCTCATCTGCCAAATGGGCCTGATCACAGCTCTTGCGCTTCACTGAGCGAGATGACCCATGTGAAGCCTTTAGTGGAATGCCGAGCAGTTGTTTACACTCTGCTGCTTCCTGAAAAACCGCTGGAACTTTAGAGGATGGACCTCAAAGTTGGCCAAGAGGACCCTGCTGAGTGTCCTGTCCTCCGGAAGGAGCGTCCTCCACAGCACATACTCTATTTGGTCTCCCAAACAAGGCGACAATGCCAGGCGGCCCCTGGGAGTGCTGGAGTTGGCTCTGCAGAGATGCCATCCGGGTTGGCCTGGCAGGCACCCTTCTCTGCAGCTGTCCTTCTCAAGAAGCCAACACACCCTCCTGGGCTGGCCCAGTTTAGGGGCCCAGCCTCCAGGGACACAGGGAGGCCCCTGGGCCCAATTATAAATCAATCTAGCAGCTCTTGCCGAGCTCATTGCCATAATGGCCCTGAAAGCCCAGTCGCTCTTGGCCCAGCAGGCCCAGGCTCCAGGATTAATGAGCATCAGCTGCCGAAAGCTGGTGGGGCCAGATGCGACCTCACGTGCAGGGCAGCCAGCCCTGGCTGCTCGAGATGGGCAGGGCAGGCGAGCAGGTGTCACTACCATGAGGCCCCTCTGCCGAGTGTCACTTTGAAAGGCAGGCTGTTGTCACCAAGTGTCATCTTTGACACCACCCTGGAATGGCCACAGGAAACTCCAATGACCCTCCACAGAGCCTGTGCACCCTAAGGCTGCAACGCCCATTCTCAGCAGGGCTTGGATGAGGTTTTTGTTCAGGCCCCTCAACCGCAGGGCTGGAGAAGGGTTTCAGAATTCTGGGCATCCCTCCCACCTGTGCCACCTGGCTGGTGCTACATTTAAGGACAGAAATTTCTACTAGAATTGTCCTCAGTCTCGTCTCTGGCATAGTCAGATTCCCCCACACACGGACTTTGAGTTGGCTGTAAATTTACATCTAACTTTGCCTTTCCAATGGATTCAAATGAGCATAAGTGCCTGGCATCACACTGGCCACAAAGAGGACATACTGAAGCCCCCTCTGGACTTGGATGGCCGTCAGGGACACAGGAGGCCCTCGGGAGACTGATCATAAGCATAAAATGTAGCAACAAAAAATAGTGATGATCACTTATTGAGCAAGTATTTTGTGCCAGGCACTGTTGTCAGCTCTATCTGCACTATTATTTAGTAAATACAAGTGAAAGACCCTGAATAGCAAAGGGTCAGGGTCTATTAGGCAGTCAATGTGGATGAAGCAGAAAAGAGGAAGGTCGCTTCAGCTGCAGCTATCAAGAAGGGCTTCATGGGGGAGGCAGAACCACACTGGGAGGAGTATTCCAGAAACAGGAGCGGGCACAGGGCTGAAGCAGGTCTGCTGAAGGACACGCATTGGAACTTTGGAGGGCAGAGGTTTAGGAAAACAGGGATATTCGGTTTGGCGGTTGCCAGCATTGGAACATATCGTTAGGAAGAAATTTCAGTCAGGGCTTTATTTCTGATTAAGGTCATCTTCTTTTAACAGGAGCTTCGCTGCTTCTTTTCTGTTTATGTTTAGAATGTAATTTTTTTTAAAGGTAAAATTTACACACAGTGAAATGCAAAATCTTAAAGTGCACACTTTGATGAGTTTTTGACAAATGTCTTCACCTGGGTAACTAACACCCCAATCAACATCGAGAATACTTCCATAGGGCATGAAAAATAAAAGATGTGACCTTTAAAAATCTGATTGTTTTATGCCTACATCTTCTGGGCATTTGTGAATTGGAATAAATCAAAATGATCGACTTCCTTCATGCCCAACCCAATCCACCTCCCACCCAAGAGAAAAAAATAAAATAAAACAAAGCCACATCTAGAGAGAGAAAAATACCCAGTCAGCCCTACATTCCTCATTACTGTGTCCCCAGAACCGCGCTCCAGGGCAGGCTCAGAGTGGGGACTCCATGTATGTTTCCTGAATAAAGGAAAGAGGGTCCTAGCATTGACATCTCCCAGGAAATTGAGGGTCTGCTTTCTCTAAGCTCCCATGTGATGCTGACAGTCAGGAAGCCTTCCGTCCCCCCTCCTGAGGTCAGGAAGCAGTCCCCAGCAGGATGCGAAAATCCTCCCTCCATCCTGCTACCCACCCCAACCCTGAATACTATGGTGTTTTCTCAGTCAGTTCCTCTCAGGCCTCAGATTCCAGGGCTTTGACACAAGGAAGCAGGTGGCCCGAGGTGCCCATCCCTCCCCTAATCTGTCCAGCAGACAGTCTGAGACAAAATGTCCCCCAGGCTCAGACACCCACACCCTTCCCTCCTAGTCCCTATGTTCACAGGCCAGGACACCCCTTTATGGCTTTCAGGCAAAAAGCATTTGAAAAACTTCCAAGGAGGCCGGGCATGGTGGCTCATGCCTGTAATCCCAACACTTTGGGAGGCCAGGGTGGGGGGATTGCTTGAGTGCTGGAGTTCAAGACCAGCCTGGGCAACATAGCAAAACCTCCTGGCTCTCAAAATTCAAAAAAATTATTTGGGCATGATGGCACGTGCCTGTAGACCCAGCTACTTGGGAGGCTGAGGCAGGAGGATTGTCTGAGTCCAGGAGGTAGAGGCTACGGTGATCACAATAGTGCCTGGGCAAGAGAGTGAGTGAGACTCAAAAAACCTTCCAGGAGCACCTTCCACATGCACGTGACACATTTACTTCCCAGCTTAATTGGCATGTGGGTGTGGCTGTAGCTACCTGCCAGCCCTCTCGGCCTTCAAGTCCCTGGATGTCCTCGGGGAAGGCTCCCTCCACACAGCTTGCTGGAGACTGCAGGCTTATAAACAGCATAAGCCAGCATTCCAATCAGATTATTTCTCACATGCAATATTGCACAAAGAGAAAAAAAAATAATGCTGAACATTCTGTTCATGGAAGAAAAAATAGCAGCAGAAAACTGTCACATTGTTTGGTCTATTTTCAATTTCACTCCCGAGCCCTGCAAATAGCTATCTGTGCCAGCCAGCCAGAAGAGGACTCCCGCGACCCAACACGCGAAGTCCTATCTTGGGGCTCCGGCCTACGGTCAAGAAAGAGACCCTAGGCTGGCACCCATACACACATGATAAAACTGCATAAACTATATGCATGCACCACCTGCACATACACTGGTGGAATCTGGACGAGTGCATTTGCCGGGTGGCACCCATGCCAGCGTGTGGCTTGTGATATCGTACTACAGCTGTGCATAATGTTGCCACAGGGCAAATAAGTGAGTGGTCCACGGACCTCTCTGTACGGTGTATTGCAGTTACATACAAATCCACCGTTATTTCAAAGCAGAAAGTTAAAAATATGCTGCTGGGGCCGGGGGTGGTGGCTTACGCCTGTCATTCCAGCACTTTGGAAAGCTGAGGTGGGTGGATTGCTTAAGCCTAGGAGTTCAAGACCACCCTGGGCAACATAGCGAGACTTCATCTCTTTAAATAAATAAATGAAATGCTGCCAAGGTCTGATTGAATGGGTCTAGGGTGCAGTCCAAACAGAGACCTCTGCCCATAGAGGGTGAGAAGGTGACATACACATGAAATCAGGAAGGGGTAAACGTGCTTAATTAATACCTGTTGAACAGACCCATGAGGTTAGGGGAATTCAGAAGAAGGGGGAAGTGTCACATGAGGAAAGGATTTCTGGTGGTGGAGGGGCCTTTGACCAGGATTGGGCAGGTGTGGCTGGCCAGGAGGCGGGGCTTGGGGAAGAGGGTTTTGGATAGAGGGGGGAGGGACACTCTAAGCCAGTAGGGAAGGGTCTGGAGACAGTGTGGCCACACTGGAGAGGGGCAAGACTGAACTTGGAGACAGTCAAGGAGTAAGGGTGGACACAGTTTCTAAGAATAAACTGACTGTACCCCTGTGCTCCAACAGATGGGTCTCTTAACCACCTGACCAGCATTAAGTCCCTGCACATGGCCAAGAGCAATGGTCAGCAAAAAGACAGTTCCCCAAAAGACACTTGGCATCTTCAGGAAAGTAACATGCAGAGAGCTTGGAGACGTTTCTGAATACAGTGTCAATGGGCTTAAAAGGAAGCCATGCCCACCACAGCTCACATCCCTCGCCTGTCTGCACTTTAACTGTCTGTAGGTCCCTGGCCAAGAGCCCAGCCAAGCACCAGAAGATACCAGAGATGGCCTGGGAATGGCTCACACAGAAAACTCAGTACCTCCAGACCAAAGCGAAAGCCCTTGACTCAATGAACGGTCCCCTGAGGCACCGTTCAACGCCTCTTTATTCTTAGTTTATACACAAGTCGAATAAGTTCGAGTACCTGTTTCCAAGCCCATAGCAAATTTTAAAAAGACAAATTAAATGGCAGCAGGAGGGTGCAACAGACAGATCACTGACAACAGGGAGAAGTGACAGGGGACAGAAATCTATAAAGAGTAGCCCGAGGCCCTCATCTGACACAAGGAAACCACCCTAACGAGGTGGAGGGGCTCCCCTGGTGAAGGTGGGAAAGGAGCTGTAAGGTACTGAAGTCCAAGTTCTAAAGCTGTGCACAGCCTCTCCTTGCCTTTTCTTGTTCTTGTTACTAGCCTCTCAGTGTACACAGCAGGACACTCAGGGGCTAAGTGTCCTGCTGCAGACTGCCACTAGGGGAGGGGCTGCCAGCTAGCCACCCGACTCCAGGAACCGCCCTCTGCCCAAAGCACAGAGTCCTCCCAAGCTTGCTTTCTCACCAGACAGCTCTGTGGCCGCCACCCAGGGCCAACCGCTCCCTCAGGTTTAGCGGGCGGGAGGGCACTGGGGACCAGGAGAAGGCCCCCGGCGCCATCACCACAGCCCCATTGCTCTGGGTCTGGCTGTGAACGACACCTCCCACATGATCAGACTCCCGTGCTGAGCACACTCACTCATCCAACCCTTAGCCAGGCAGCTAGTGTTGAAAAGCCTATTAATAAAGCACAAGGCCCGGCGCGGTAGCTCATGCCTATAATCCCAGCACTTTGGGAAGCCAAGGTGGGAGGATCACTTGAGGCCAGGAGTTCGAGACCAGCCTGGGCAACATAAAGAGAATTCATCTCTACAAAATACCAAAAATAAAAAATAAAAAATAGCACAAAACATCACCTGACCCAACACCATCATGCAAATGTGTAGTCACTGGCACCCACTTCCACACTGTCTCGGCTTTCTGTGTGGTTCAAGGCCAGAGGGGGCAGCCCAGGCATCCCCCTCCATGCCAACCCCCAGGAGACAGTGCTGAGTGGGAGACAGGGAAGTCTGCTCTCTCCTGCCACATGGGACCCAGGTCCCTGTCCCAGATTCAGAGACGTGAAAGCCTGTTATACACGGCCCCCACGGGTGGCAGGGAGGGGCCCAGGGGCTCCAAATACAGGCATCCTGATGTCTGGCTGTGCCCTGTCCTCATGGAAGCCCAGCACCGATAATGTCCTCTCCTGGGGTTGACAGTGTCCTGTTTCCATCCAAGTATGAAAGCCGAACAGAGAAGTCAGGCAGAGGAGAGGGGCTTCCAGAACTCCTGTGCTCATGGAAGGGGATGGCATCTGCCGAAAACCAGGCAGGCTGGGGAGGGAGGGGACCTGATTGCTGCTAACAACACAGGGCAGTCCTAGCGACACCAAAAGTCTTCCACGGACCTTAGGCACAAAACATAAATCATCTCTCTCTTGCCTTTACGAACAGTGTCTTGTCTTTGAGCTGTGTCAGCTGAATTCCCAAATTGGCCAGGGTGTAAGCAGAGACGTTTATTCCCGCCCGGCTTTTTCTCCACTCTCTCTACAACCTGAAAGTGATGACAGAGAAATCTGCCTGCAGACTCCAAAATGTAGGTTTGTGGCTTTGCTTGGGGGCTGGGGAAGAGGCCGAGAGAAAGGAAAAGCGATGTCTGGGGACTGATGGGGGAACAAGACCTGAGGAACACAGAGAGAATTCTAGTCCCCCCTCCAGGCAAACCCCCTCTAGGTTCCCAGCACAGCCAGGACAGCTTGCACCATACAGGCCCTGCTTCCCGAGGGCCGGGCTCAGGAGACCAGCGGTAGGGTCAGCGCTCGCGCAGCCCAGTGGGGCGAGGGTCTGTGGTCAGCCCTGACATTTGAGGAGCAGGGCCACACCCGGGCTCTGTGGGCGACTGAGAGAGAGGGATTCCTTTCACTTCTATTTCCACGGGTCCCACGCACCTCTGTGACACAGTCAGGGCCAGATCCCCTTAAGGAATTAGCCTGGAGTCCCAACCCTCCCTAGCCCTGCCAGAAGCCTGTACCTCACGTATTCCTCTGGGAAGCTGATGGGAAGCTGAAGGGAAGGTGATGGAAGGCTGATGGGAGGCTACACAGGAGGATATCATCTCTGATGGCTCCCTCCCAGCACAGTCCAGAAACCCCAAAGGGCTTTCTGAAGATGCCTCCTCCCAAAGCTACAGGGGCTTACCCCACTGACTGCATCCCTCAAGCCCCACCCAGGGACCAGGGGCTCTCCACCTGACCTCCATGGGGTGGAGGAAGAGGCTAGGAGCAGAGCAGCATCAGTACCTGCACCCAGTCACCACCTGTCACACACTGTTCCTTACAGGCCTGAAGCCGGGGTGGCACCAGGTGTCGCCCTGCTGGATGGCAAGACAGTGACCTCCGCTCGATCTGTGCAGCTTGCTGATGCCACCATGCCCCAGTCACATGGGTTTGGCAGTGAACAGGGCAACACAGAGGCCACAGGGTGTGTGGTGACGAATGGTGTTAAGATTGGCACCCTGATGCATGATGATCCTGAACAACTGAGCTTTCTGTCCCATTAAAGGTGATGATAGTAATGGCACCACTTCACAGGGGTATAGGAAGTCTCCTACATACAAATGAGATCTGTTCTGAGAGTGCATTCGTAAGTCCAACGAAGTTAGCCAGGTACCCAGCTAACACAATCGGCTATACAGTCCTGTTCTGTAATAGGTTTACCATGCCTTTCACACAAATAATACAAAAAGCAAACACATACAAAAAACAACCACTTGTAGAGGATGCATGCATGTGACAATGTCCACCAGACACAGAAACTAACTTACGTGATTGGACATGTGATGCAGATGCATGTCTTTGAAAATTTGCAACTTGAAGGTTTGTATGTAGGGGACTTACTGTATAGAGATTAACAGATAATTCATGTGAGCTCTTAGAACAGTGCTGAGCCTGTGATTACTGTTCTGATGGTTACCATTATTATTATTATCATCATTATCATTATTCTCGTGGCCAAGGAGACCAGAAGGCATGGTGGGTGGAGAGATGGGGCTTCAGGGGGAGCACAGTTGTCACCAATGGTCTTGTGCCTTTCTGTCACCCCCAAAGTCGCCACTGGCTTCCCCAAGCCTGATCCTGCTTTTTGTGGTGGGATCTGGGGCTAACATTCTGCTCTGAGAGCAGACCAGGGGAAGCCATTGTCTCAAGGGGAGGCAGCTGAGGGTGTATGCGTGTGCATTGTACACACATGTGTGCATTGGGGTGTGCGTGCACGTGTGTACATGCCTGTGTGCATGGATGTGATGTGTATGTGTTCTACACAGTTCCCTACAGGGGAGGCAGATTCTCACCCCATAGCTCATAGAAGTCATTTGCTAAAACGTGGAGCTAAGAGCGACAGGCAGGGCAGTGGCGCGCTGGTGAGTTTGACAGTGACAGGGAGCTCTCGGTTCCTTGTGGCATTGGGGCAGGGCTGGGCTGATTTTGCAGCTCTTGCTACTGATGAGCCTCTGGGACCCAGGACTCCCGTCAGTCACACTGGACTCATCAGGTGTTGAGTAGTGACTCCCTTCCCTCCCTGAACTCACTCTTCCTTGTTCCAACTTCTTTGGTCTTCAAGAGGAGCAGAGACAGAGGGACAAGGAGTCCCAGTAACTGCCAGCCTTGGAAAGACTGACAACAGCTCTTGGTCCTCTGGGGGGAGGCACTGGCTCAGCAGGGAACAGTGGACTGAGAGGACACCCAGGGGCCCAGAATCCACCCTGGCACAGTCCAGCTGGTGCTCCTGGTCTCTCCCTGCAACCTCACATGGCATGAAGCACACACTGTGCATGGTGAGAGGCTCCTCAGCCCTCGGGTCCCCATCCTTAGAGCAGTTGTGAAAACTGCTTTGATCGAGACCTGCCCAGGAGATCTTATGTTGCAACCCAGGACACAACAAAACATGTCAGGAAAACAAGACTTCCCCTGGCTACCAGCAAGGCACTGTTTTTCTTTCTTATTCTACTCTGTTTTTAAAAATCTTAGTCCTAGCCCACTAAACTGACCTAAAGCCCCACTAAGTGGCAGTGGCCTCTTGGTTTGGAAAGCACTGAATATAGCCTCTCTGCAGGCAGAGATCCCATTTCGTAGAAGGACAGATCACCTGACAGAGTCAGAGACTGAATATCTCCAGGCCTAAAGTGCAGGGTTCACAGGACTTTCCAGATGCCTGGGCCACTTCACAGAGAGGGACTTCTGTGTCCCTCCAACGACCAAGTCTCAGCACAGACAGAAGCTAACTCATGGGACAGGGATGACACAGCCCTCCTGCCACATAGTGGTCCTAGGATTTTTCTCTGTGGCACATGAAGGATGTTGACATTAGACAAGTCACTCACGTGATCCAAGAACTTCTTCAAAACTGGAGTCTATTACTCAATGACCGTTTTGCTGTCACTTCTGAGATTTTTTAGGAATTCAATAAACTAAGGCTCTAACTTACCTACTGTTCAGGATTTTTTTTTTGGAGTCAGGATCTCACTCTGTAGCTAGAGTGCTGTCAATACTCTTTCTGGTCTGGGATGCAGCTCACCACAGTCTCAACCTCCTGGACTCAGTGATCTTCTGCCTCAGTCTCCTAAGTAGCTGGGACTATAGGCATGTGCCACCATGTACTCCTGGCTTCTTTTTCTTTTTCTTTCTTTTTTTCTTGTAGAGACAAGGTCTTACTATGTTGTCTAGGCTGGTCTCGAACTCCTGGAGTCCTCCCACCTTGGCATGCCAACATGCTAGGATTTCAGGTGTGAGCCATCGCATCTGGCCTGTTGTTCACCTTTAACTTTCCTTTCTGCCTCTGGATGCTACAGGAAACCCAGAGGTCTCCCACCTACTTTAGTTAAAGAAAACAACAGCTCCTTTGACCTAGTTTTAGAACACCATTCCCCTTCTGGCCGAAATATCATATACTTAGGCGTACCGGATTTTCTATCATGTTACAAATTCTTACCAGAGAAAAAAGCCCAGTGTTCACCTAACCCAGCCTCCTATTTCACAGGTGAGAAGACTGCGACCCAGGGAAGTGGGGAGCTCACCTGGAGTCAAACAGATCCCTGGAGTAAGGGCTAGAATTTCGGTGATCTGCCTCCCAGGGACAGCTTCCCATGCACCTTCTCCGTGAACAGAGGTGAGAAGGGCCAAGCCCCCAGTGCCCTTGGGTGTCCCAGCTCTGGACTTGCAGGAAGGCTGAGTGCAAAAGAATCAATGTGGAGTAGGTGATGACTCTGAGGGGAAGCTCAGCTCGCCAGGCCTCATCCTCCCCTTTTCTAAAGTCAGGAAGACAGGCCCACGTGGAATTTCCTCTTTCATATGGATCCTCCCTCCCCATGTCCTCATCTGCCCCTTGGAGTCTGGGTGGGAGGGGGACTCTAGAAGCAGCTGCACTGCCAGCCTGGATGACGCATCTGAGGACGGACATTGACACTTCCATTTGTACCGGGTGGTCCCTGGATGAGCAAGCACTCGTTATCTCAGCTGGCCTTCTCCCCAAGCCCGGCGTCAGTGACTTGGCCCTTGCCGGGACACTCACCCCAGGGCTGCGGGGCTTCTGAACAGCAGGGCTGAAGTGGGCCAACATGGAGTGCCACAGTCGCCAAGTCCACCACCACTGGTGATTTTCACTGAGTGGTACATCAAGCCCATCTGCTGGTGTGAGGGTGGGTTTATGAGTCCCTGGATCTAGCACTCTATATTTCTCGCAGGGGCAGAGATGCTTCACGTGTGTGTGCACACACACATGCATGTCATGCACACACATGCATAAATGCTTGCATGCATATAAACATACATGTGCATGAAAGCACGTGGACTGTTCCGGCCTACATCCCAGGATGCCCTCAGGAACCAATCTGCTTTGTTTTATTTTCATTCCCAGGATTATGTCAATACACTTTCCGGTCTGGGATGCAGGCATCAATGTGAGGGGCTGGTCTGAGTCAGCTGGGCTGAGAGAGGCCGATTCTTTGCTCTCTCAGGTAGATACAGGATTCTGTCAGATTTTCAAGAATGTGAAATGAAACTGTTTCTCCCTATCATAATCTCTGCTGCATCACAAGACACACTTGAACTTAGAACACCCAGATTTTGCACATAAGAAATGAGGAATGTCTACTGCATTAGCAAAGATTTAATAAAATTTCATAGCTTTCCAGTGGGAACATAAATTGGAACAATACTTTTGGAAAACAACTTAGTAATAGATAGCCGATCTTTAACGTATTCATACCCTCTGGCCTAGAAATACCACTTCTGGGACTCCAGCCAAAGGAAATAGTCTGGAACACAGGGATGAAAAAAAAAGACGTTTATGTACAATAATTTTCAAATTAGCATTATTTATAATTTGAAAATGAGAAGTAACTTAAATATAAAACAGTAGGGGAGTGGGTAAGTAAGCTATGATACATTCACATAATAGAATATTAGGCAGATGTTTAGAATTATGTTTATGAAGAATTTACAAATGGGGAAATTAGTTGAGTTACAAAGTTCACTGAATTGGCAGGAAAAAAATCATATACATAGTATAATCTTATCCATGGCAAATCATTAACGAAAAAAACTAAACGGAAATATCAACAATGGCCATGTGGTGGTAACGGTCTGGGAGAACATTTTTTCTTATCTTTCATATGCATTTCTGCCTTTTTAAAAAAATGAGCAAGTACTTTTTAAAAAATTTATTTTTTAAACTTTGAACAAACCCACGCTATTTAGGTGAAGGCCCAGCCACATCTCTTCCGCCACCTCTACATTGACCTCTGGGAAGGTGTGTGACCTCTCTGCCTGCCTACCTCCCTCCCACCTTCACCCTGTCCCCCTGCCCCCATGTCACCATCTCTACAATGAAGGTATCAGGTCACGTGACCTCTCAAACTCATTCTGCTCCAATGTTCTGTGTCTCCAAATGTCATCCCCCCCTGTTTGAGATAGGATCTCAGAAAGGAGTCCACGGGGCAGACCATCGTGAGCATAAAACACTGTGATCATCCTAACGAGAGATGGACTCAGACGGTCTTCTAGAAGATACAGTGGAGAAACATGCTGACTGGATGTCCTTGGGCTTGGACATCTGGGCCCAAACCTCCAAATAAAAGGGTTCACTGGCAGCTGCCCTGTGAAGCCAGGAATCATGGCCAGGGAGGTGGAGGCTCAGCTCTGTGTCTCCATGCACGAGCCGGAGCTGACCTCCCGGGCTGCTGGATGGCTCAGTGGCCCCCACTGGGACAGCAGGACAGGCCCCATGTCAAACAATCTCCACAGAAGCTCCAGCCTCCAGATGCCTTCCTTGACCAAAGTCCACGAAGAATGTTTTTTTTGTCTGTTTTGAGCGTGGGACACCCCATCCCAAATCATCTGTCCCACGGTTTTATTTCCATTTCCTCAGTGGCACTGCCTGTCCCCTTTGAAGTCTGTCCCTCCCCTCTTATCCCCAGAGTAGTTGATGGGTTCACAGAGGAAATGACCCTGGATGGGAGGGTCCATTGCCTCTGTCCTCCTTCACAGTGGAATGCTGCCATCTGGTCGTCATGTAGGAGGCATGGCTCCATAACTCTTGGGCCTCTACACACCATTCAAAGAAAATGCAGCTTGTCCCCAGACCTGGTATTCAGCCAGCACACACCAGGATGAACAGAGACAAAATGCTGAACTGCTCTCACACTGGCTGGTAGATGCCACTGCCTCCTGTCACCTCCCCATAACTCCAGCAGCCATCCTTTAGGGGATTCCCGAAGACCTCCCTCAGGCGCATCACTTAGAGGGTCAACACCTGGCCCAGCAAGGGCCTTCAGGATCCTGGCCCAGCATTCCTGAGTGGTTATGTGGTTTTTGTATTTGTTTGTTTGTTTCGAGTTGGAGTCTCACTCTGTCGCCCTGGATGGATGGAATGCAGTGGCACGCTCACAGCCACAGCCTAGACCTGCTGGGCTCAGGCAATCCTTCTGCCTCAGCCTTCCAAGTAGCTGGAACTACAGGTACATGCCACCATGCTTGGCTAATATGTATATTTTTTAATTGTGGAGAAAAGATCTTACCATATTGCCCAGGCTAGTCTCCATTTCCTGGACTCAGGCAATCCTACTGCCCCAGTCTCCCAAAGTGCCGGCATTGCAGGCGTGAGCCACCCACCCAGCTGGTTAAATGTTTTGAATGTCACATCTGCCTGCTCCCTCTTCCTGTATTGAGTCCACTGGGTTGAGAGGAGGTGACCATAATCCTCAAGGGGAGAGTTGCGCAGATGACAGGATGGGTGAAACGCACTAAGGACAAGTTTTGCTCTGAGTCTTCAAGCTACTCCTACTGCTTTGGGAGATGAAGGCTGGGACTGGCAACAGTGATGGGAGCCGTGCCCCATGTTGTCCGCAGCATCCACACTTCCTCTTTATGGATGGTTGAAAGCCCTTCCAAGCCAGCACTGCACACTCCCAGAGGAAGCACCACGGCTCCAGCATGGTGTCTATGGGAGGCAGAGGAAGAAGACATTTCTCCTGGTTGTTGCATGGGAGGAGGAATTGCCAAGGGGCGTACTTCCAACACACCCTAGCTGAGCCCCCCATGCCCCAGGGATAACCTCCAGGACTGCTGCCTCCATTCGGACCAACAGGGAAGGAGGAGCCTTTGTGGGCCAACACCTATTTTCAGTACATGGGAGACATGTGTATGAGCTGACAACCAGAGAGGCTGCGTCACAGAGGAAGGAAGGTTACCCAGCACTGCCTTCCGATAACAAAGGTTCTGTCTTTCTGCACTGCTTTTCTCCAAGCGCTTCACCAGAAATAGGCATGCACTCACCTCCTCCCGGGCCCTGGTGGGGAAGGCCACCACTGTCTGTGTTTTCATCATCTCCATCAGGAGACATGGAAGATGCCTGGACTCCAGGTGTTTCATCCATCTGTGCACCCATCCATCCACCCATGCCCCTCCACAGGTGAACATCTTTGCAAGAAACTCCCCTGGAGGCCCAAACCTCAGATTGAGCCCCGTCCTCAGTAGCATCTTCCAGAAAAAGATCTGATGCCCTGGCTGTCATCCCAGTTACATTTGCCCATGACATGATCTGGCTGTCATGGAATAAAGAAACATGGGGTTTTAATGCAAGGGAATGTTTAGAAACAGGAGAGAGAATGATAGGAACGAACTTGATCTCACATGTTTTCACTTTAATGTATTCAAAGCTGGCAGAGAAACGAGGACGTTTAACTTCTAATTAATGAGTCGCTTCATTTGTCCAAACAACTCTCCCATCTCTCTCCTTGTTGCAGATGAAGGCCCGAGTCCTCTCAGTGCTGGGAGATTCTCCACGCAGGTTGGACTCCCCCATGTCTGACCGGGCGCCCCTGCCCTTCGGCCTGGACTCTGACACTTCTCCACCCACTCTTGGCCTTACTCCTGGGATCCCTGTCAACCACTACTTCTGATGCGCAATTGACAAGACCATCTTTGATGAAGGGCATGACATAGGCTAAGCCCTCGCCACCAAATCTATCTTCAGTTGAAAATGCTTTCTAACTGATGGACCCCAAAGAGTCCAGAAGACAAGAATAGGCTGTTAATGGCGATTGTGATAATTGTGGTTGTTTTGAAACACGGATCTTTGCAGCTCAACACAAGGCTTCTGCGAGGCCCCGAATCCATCTGAGCAAGACCTGGATGAGTTGAAGTGCCCTGCTTACATTTACATTATCATATGAACATAGTTAGAGGAGCAGAAGACACGAGGAAATGGTGGCAATACAAGTATGCCAAGAAGACCCCAAAGCTCTGGCACCCCTAGTTCAAGTCATACTCCCCCCTTCACCTTGTCCTCCACGCCACAGACCTCCCAGACCACACAGGTCTTGTGATGGATCCCAAACTCCACCCGCATCACACAATCACATCCCTGAATGTTCTGACCACCCCTGGCATTTCTAAAATGGTTGGCCCCTCTGAACTTGACCAATGCCCTCCGGTTTTCTTCACAAAGGTCTACCCACAAGGAGCTGCTCCCAGGAAAAGGTCTATCCACAAGGAGCCACTCCCAGACCCTCAGAGGAGAGGTTTGTTTTTGATGTTGTATGACCATCGCCACCCAATACGTTTCCATTATCCACAACAAAAATGTTGCACCCATAAAACAATAGCATTTTGCGTCACTTTCTGTTTGGAATTGCAAGTGAAGTGTTTACTTTCAGTAATCCAAATAACTGACAGTTAGAATAGTCCAAAGTGAACCTATCAGGACAGGAGGGACCTTGGGTCATTGACGAATACTCGTCTTTTATTCCAAATATTGAGAACCATACCATTTCCTCCAAACATGAATGGTATACCACGTGATCACGTCAGCTCTCACAGGCTGTGGGAGCAATTACTGTCTGTTAACAGCCAGACAATATTCACTGTCTCCAAGTTGTTGCAGCCTCAGAGGCACTGAGCCCGCTCTCTACCTCACGACCTCCAGACAGGGCTGTTCTCTCGCCTCAGGGTGCTGTTCCCTTCACCTGTCATGCCTGCCTTCCATTCTAGGTAGACCCCCCTCACACAACCTGATTCTCTATTTCCACACCCTATTTGTTTATTTCAAAGCCTTGATAATCACTCGTGAGTTTATTTGTTTGGTTTTTGTCATTCTCCTCCTCTAGACCTTAGCTCCATTTTTGAATGAATGAATAAATGAATGAATGAAAGGGCATGCCTCCTATGCTACATGCCAGGCAAGCTGCCTGTCCTGGTGATACAACACTCCATGTGACAGATGCATTGCCCTCATGGAACTGATCGCCTTGCAGACAGGGACCTGCAGCAGACTGAAACTGGGCGCCCTGGGCAAAGACGAAGGGGATGGAAAGAGGCAGAAGGAAGGCAACAGCCTCTCCCGTGCTGACAACGAAATCCTGGCTAAATATCACACAAACATCTATGCTTGTTCCCAGCATAGAGGGCAATTGCTTTTTAATATAATAAGATCTTCCTTGGAGGCGATTATGAGGCAGCGATAAGGATCAGGTGACATGTTGAGGTTTTGCACAGATGGATTAATTTCTGTTTACAGCGAGTTGCTGGCAGCACGGGGAGGCAGTGGGAGAGAGGACTTCTGCAGAAAGCAGCCAGGACAGAATTCTGGGTGGGAGCCTAGGGAGCCCACCGCCTGCTGTAGATCCCAGGGTGAGCTGGAGAGAAAGCCAGGCCTGGGGCACCAGGGATGGACCAACACGTGGGAAACAACTGGCCAAGCTTCGGGCTGGGTCCCCTTCCTGCCCTCCCAAACCTCAGAGGGCCATTGGGAAGGAACACTATTGTGATGGGGAGGAACTGGTGACCCCGGGAAGCAGTCTTTAGAAGCAAAGTCACTTGATAAAGAATTGTGGGGTGGGGTGAGATGGGGAGAGGAGGAGGGGGGAAACAGAAAGAGTTGGCATGTCACCCTTCCATGCTTATCTCCAAAGTGGTCCAAATGTTAGCACTTTCGTTAATAGTCAGCATGCTTCCCTGAGTTTTACACAATGGTAAACTGAGGTCTGGGGCAAGTCAAGGAGACCCAGTCACAAAAGAACAGAGTCTGGTTCCTGACTTACTGAACTGTGGCCCCAGGACACACACACAGCAAACCCCGGGAACAACCTCAGATTCCCTGGACAGGGTCACTAACTTCCTACCAGAAGGCACAGCGCAGGCCTTGTGAGCTGGGCTTTCTGTTTCCAGTAACTCAGGGCTCCTGGAGTGGGCACCAAAGACCCTTGAGCACATGATCAGGACACACTGGTACTGGAGCGTGTGACCCTGGACGTGACCAGGACATACTGGTGCTAGAGTATATGACCTTAGACACAACCAGGAAACACTGGTACTAGAGGGTGTGACCCTAGACAAGTTCAGGACATGCTGGTGCTAGCGCCCTGAACCTGGGGAAGGGCCATGGGCTCTCCCACCATGGAGCAGATGCCATGATTCTCCTGTCACCAAAGAGGTGCCCTCTGCCCCCTCCACTACTGCTAGCCCCAACAAATGTACCTCAACATAGACTTGACTCAGGGCAAAACACCATGGGGAGAACACGCCTAACCTGTTCAGTGGTGCCTTGTGAATGGAGTTCCCCATGTTTCTGGAGGCCTGGATCCCTGCTGGGTATGTATGTCGGCCAAGAAAAACATTAATAATGGTCTCTTTTGCTAGTTTGGACAACAAATCCTAGTCTTCCTACCTGTGATGCACCTGGAAACCCCAAGGTTATGGGAGCCCCAGAGAGCAGATGCCATTTTAAAGTCCATACACCTGCTGCCACTATGCATGCCTCTCCCAGCTGCCTGCAGACCATCCAGCAAACAAGACTTTCCCCACCCCATACTTGGAAGGCAACACTGAACTGCACTCACACAGAAGGTATGCAGCCAGTCACACTCCAGTCACCACCCAAAGCTCCCAGTCACATAGGATATGCCTTTCTTCCTTCCTTCCTTCCTTCCTTCCACTGTTCAGGCCTAGACACGGCCACACATATGTCATCATTTGGGTGAGCTTTGGGACACACACACCCACTTGGACATCTATCCAAGTCAACTAAGTCTTCAAGAATTTGCAGAGGAAAAACCCTGGTTGCTGTAATGGCTACAACCTTGTAAGGACATGTGCCCAAGTTCATTAAGAAGCTCGGTGCGGATGAACCCTGTTGCCACTGTGATTAATAATCATAATAGGCAGCCCGCTGGAGGGCTTCCCAGCTGCGCCTCCCAGGGCCCGGCACTGGGATCCCTTCTCCAGCCACCAATGAGTAACGGTTTGGTTTATTGAAAACTCTCTTTTCATTTTTTATGGCTTCAATTAAGTGATGGGAGAATCCATCATGTAACCTCTTGGCGGCACTGTTAAAGACTTCCGGAGGGGAAAATATTTATCAAACCCCAAACCATCAAAGGCGAGACTGCGGTAGACCTCACAGGAGGCCGGGGTGGCAGAGGTGATCGAGGTGGAGGGAGGAGAGAAGGAAATATCCGCACAGAGGCTTTCAGCCTGGACAAGAGCCATACTCTGTAAAATATCTGCTCATTTCACAAATACCCAGCCTCTGCTCCTGCTCGCTCAAATCCTGTCTGTCCAGGAAGTATTCTACTAATTGTGGAGGGCTGACCAATCAGCCCCCATGCCCCAGTCATGCGGACTCCTAAGCTCACCAGGTTCAAGGAGGCAATAAGAACAGACACTGGTGACAGGCACCCTCCTCATGAGAGGCACAGAGTGTGCTGCAATGTCCATGGAAACACGGCACCCGTGTGGAGAGTCGCCCCCATGCTCCATGAACCCCACTATCCCCATATGGACAAAAATACCAAAGGAACATTGTCTGGTTGTGACTGCAGATTCTTCCCAACACCGATGGCAGCAAATCCTCTTCCAGATCAATTTCTTAGAATCCACAACCTCCTATCCTTGGCCCTGAGTCAGCCCCTACCCTTTCCCTGACCTCTGCCCAGGCAGCCCCACTGGTAAGCGAAGCTGGCTCCTATTCAACCCTTTAAATTATTCACTCCCCAATCCTGGCCACCGGCATTAATCTTTCATCTGCTATTTAGACATCTGATTCCTGGGGAGGGATTGAGAGACGTCACCTGGGAGACAAGTTGGCCAGAGGGGAGGTCCGGAGGGAGATGGAGGCCTGCAGAGCAATGAGGGCTGCTGGAATTAATGGGGTCATCACCCTGCTCCCCACTGTTCAAGGAGGAGGGGCCACAGCCAGAAGACACAGATGTGTCTGAAGGAATGACACTGCAACTGTGGGGAGGGTGTGCATGTATGTGTGTGAGGTAGAAAACAGGTAGCTGCTGTTAGGAGACTTGTATTCCACTTGGTACAGGGCCCAGTGGTATCAGGAGAACAAGGCAAACAGAAGCGGGTTAAATAAAAAGTTTCCCCATAGGATTCCCCAGAGACACAATAGTCTCCATAGTACGTTAGGTAGTGATACTGTAGGTTAGACAACAGAAGAGAGAAGATGAAAATAAATCCCACCTCCCTCTCCTCCTCCTCATTCTCAGCTAATATTTATACACAAAGTGCCAGGGACCATGCTAAATGCTCCGTATTTATTATCTTAGTCAATAGTCACAACAATCCTACAAGGTAAAACTATTAGTGTCCTTATTTTACAGGTGAGGAAACTGAGACTTGGACAGGTTAAATAAATTGCCCATAGTTCCACAGCTAGCAAGTGGTCAAGAAAAATTCAAGCCAAGAAAGTTTGACCCCAGACACCAAACTTTTAACCAATGATTTAAGAAGAAATAGACAGATACATCCAATATTGACCAAAGAGCATTGGGAAAACAATAGATGATGACTGTGCTGCCCAATAAGGTAGCTACTCACTGCACATGGTTCTTTAAAGTTAAATTAAAATGAGGTAAAACTGAAAATCCAGTGCTTCAGTCACACTTGCCACATTTCAAGTGCTCAGTAATCACAGGTGGCCAGTGGTTGCCAGAATGACCTGTGTAAGACATGAACATTGCCATTATCACTGAAATTTCATGGGACAGCACTGTCTAGAGGACAAGGCTAGATGGTGGCAGATGGAAAAGCTCTTCAGGAATGCCAACCGGGGGAAGGAGTGTATTAACCTGTCAGCTGTTCCCATCTAGAGCAAACAAGAAAAGGGGTCAGAAGGAAGGAGGAGAACAGAGGCCAGCAAGACACCATCTGCTGGTGTCACTAACAAGTGAGATGTCACTCATTGTCACAGAAGGAAGAGACCCTGGGGATTAGCATATTCAACCCCTGTTCATGACAATGAGACCAGTGACCACTAGAGAGGCCATTTGTCCAGATCACACTGTCAGTTAAGTCCAAGGCTTTTTCCACCCCATCCAGCCTGTCACTCTGGGTTCTTATCATCCTCATCCTTGATCCCTCCTGAGATGTGTACAGAAGATATCAGAGCACCCAGACATGATGTTCACCATGGCTTCACTCTCATGACTCATAACAGGTAAGTTGTGCTTGGGAGTGACAAATGTCATCAGCCCTACTGCTGCATCTCCCTTTCTTGTCACGGCACAGACCTGGCCAAGAATGAGGCGTCAGCATCAGGCATTTGTAAAATAGTGTTTGAAAAGATAAATGGCAAGCCTGGAATTTGGGAAACAGCCAAGTAGGACTCTCTTCCCTACTCTTATCTTTAGAGTATGGATTAGGACACATCGTGGGCACTTAGTAAATACTTCTCAAGTAAACCAATGGATGGATGGATGGATGGATGTTTGAATAAATGTTTGGATGGATGAATAAATGAATGGATGGATAAATGGGTGCTTGGATAGATAGATAAATGGATAGATGAACGGATGACACCTGTCTAAGAGTCCTTTAACCACTTTATGGACTAATGCCCCATTTTCCAACTCCCATACTGTCAATCACACACTCAAAATTGCTTCTCCACAAATCACTGAAAATGGAAAACATCTCAGTATGTAGAACAAATTCAACTACACTTCAGGCTCCAGTATACAAGTGATTGTATCATGTGGGTGATACCAAGACAAAGAAGGGGTTAAGTCTCTGGAAGGAACCATTGCTGGATGCCTTCTTGTCTGCCCTAGAAAGCCACCGACATTCTCTTAATCTAGGCTTATGCTTGCTCTACAGGGGCCCCTGTGTCCCTTCTGGCCTCAAAGATCATTACCTACCTTGCTGCATGAGGCCAATCCATCCGCCTGACATCCCTCTTGCCGACCAGGGCTGTGCGGGAGCCTCTGACAGCCAGAGATGAAATGGCAAGGTTTTCCCTGTCTAAAGGCTGTGGGTGTCTCCCACCCGCCAAGACACCATTTCCCCCCCGTGGTCTGCAGAGTCAGGCTGGCCCTCTGCCTCAGAGGGCCTGAGCTTGGGATGGGACCGCCTTCTCGGCCTTTCTCTAGATCCTTGTTCCATAGTGCTCCCTCAAACTACAGGTTAGATATTTAAGTGATGCTATTGTTTTGAGACAAAATGAAAAATCTCAGGATATTGTCTTTATCCAGTAGATAAGGAATGAGGTAATGCTTTAGTTCATGAATTCCTTGCAGGCAGAGATTTCATTTCTATATCTTTTAAATCTGAATTCCCAATGTGCAGAAAAATGCCTAGCATAGAATAAACAATCAATGCAATAGATGAATGAATAGATGTGAGTATATGGGGAGGAGAAAGGGGGAGGGAAAAGAGAGAGAGAGGAGAGAAGAGGGGTAAGAGAGAGAGACAGAGGGAGGGAAGGAGGGAGGGAGGAAGGGAGGGAGGGGAGGACTACCAAACCCTAACCAGCAACTCTGGTTCCTGCCCAGGCTGTTGCTGTTTCATCCCAGGAAGGTAGCTTGCTTGGTCCTTGGGCCCCTGTTCTCTCTCTCATCAGGCCCCATGTCTACCTCCTTCAGCTTTGCAGTAAAACTACTTTCTAGAGGTGAACCTGCCATACATCTCTTAGTCTGTCTTTCTAGGCTACTTTAGTTTTGGGGGACAAAATTCCAATGACCCATTGTTCCTCATGTCTAAGACTTTGAGCTAATTTGGAACCAACCTTCCAGGCACTGAAAGAGTTTTTAGTGACTATCCACAGCCAAGCACCCAGCCAACCCCGACCCTCTGGATGTCAGGGTCCTCCCAGGCTCCTCTGCAGCCCTGGCACTGGCACAGCCATCTTGGGGTGGCTGTAGGTTTTACTTTATCTTTTAAAGTAAAATGGGCTTTAAAGTGACCTGAACTTAGGAAGGCTCTCTTCCCCCGTTCATCAGGGTCATTCATCCTGTCCCCAAGTTTCTGCATCCTCAGTATCTCAGCACATTCACCTCAAATTGTTGGAGTCGAGCCTATGGACTGCTCCTGTTTCCGAGATGGTGTACTCTGTCCCCCACCCCCCAATGTAAGGGTCGAAATCCTCCCACTGAACACAGCTCCTCACCTTCCAAAAGTTTCCAAACCAAGGTGGACCCAACCCAGCTTAGCTGTCAAGTCCTAGAATAGCCCAAACAGAGGAAGCAGATCCCATCGTAATAATCTGTGTGGAGGAACACCATGATTAATGTCTCTGAAAATGTGCAGCTTGGCTAAGTACTTGTGTACAAACTCCCTATTTGATATCCAATTGGAAGGGTTCAGTGGCTCACCCCTATATTCTCAACACTTTAGGAGGCTGAGGTGGGAGGATTGCTTGAGCCCAGGAGTTCAAGACCAACCTCGGCAACAAAGCAAGACGTCGTCTCTACAAAATAAAAAAAATTAAAAGAATAAGCCAGGTATGGTGGTGCTCACCTGTAGTCCCACCTACCTGGGGGGCTGAGGTAGAAGGATCGCCTGAGCTCAGGAGGTCAAGACTCAGAGCACTGTGATTATGCTACTGCTGGCCCTGTCCAGATTCTACCTGTTAGCCGAGATCAAGGCTCTGTGCCACCAATGGTTTTTCTTGCCTGTATAAAGGGACACTGGCAGTGACAGGAGGCTGTGGGCCAGGGGTACAGGACAGAGAACAAGGGGGAGGGGAAGAGGTGAGAGAACAGAGGGTGCAACAATGTCTCCACCCTCGATAGATTCTTCCCCTTCACTTCTTCCCGGTATGGAATTATTTTCTTTTTATTGGCTGTGGCCAGTAATCTGCTCCCATCGATCGCTGTGGATGTTTTTCAGTTATAACGGTGACACTTTTGGCAAAATGTTTGTAAACACAAAAGACTTCTTGATCTCGCTCCTGGCCACCTTGCCCGGGCACCATCCATCCTCACTGGGTATCAGCTGTCAATCAAAGGGGTCAGGAAGGGAGTTCTTTGTCCTTGGTCCTGGGACTCACTTTTTTGTCCCTTTCTGCCTAAGAGTGAAAATTCCTCATTCATTTCTACTGGGAAGATGAAAGCTCTACTCTCCAAGTGGGAGAACATCAGGCAGAAACAAGGAAAGAGTCCTCCCTGGGGCCAGGCATCATGTCCTGGGCAGAGTTAGCCACAGTGCTCTGGGAGAGAGAGCCACAGCTGAAGGGTTCTGTGGCCTGTTAGGAATGGGGCCACACAGCAGGAAGAGAGCGGGAGTGCAGCTAAAATTCATCTGTGATTAAAGCCACTCCCCATCACTCACGTGACCATCTGAACTCCACTTTCTGTCAGATCAGCGGTGGCATTAGATTCTCATAGGAGCAAGAACCCCATAGTGAACTGAGCATATGAGGGATCTAGGTTGTGGCTCCTTATGAGAATCTAGTGCCTGATTATCTGAGTGGGGCTGAGGCAGTGATGCTAGCGCTGAGGAGCAGCTACAAATACAGATTAACAAGAGCAGTGAGGCTTGACTGCATATCTCCCCTTCCTACCACCGACCACAGAAAAACTGTCTTCCGCAAAACTGATCTCTGATGCCAAAAAAAAGTTGGGGACCACTGCCACAGCAGACAATCCTATGCCCACGAGCATTGCATGAACCTGGCGGCAGGAACAAAGACCCGCCCCCTGCACAGAGGTAGCTGAGAGGCACACTTCACATTTCATCCCAGATACTGAGGAAACCACAAGAAACTTCCCAGGTTCACCTAGACAAGCAGCTGTCCAACTTTGTTTTGTACCAAGATGCATAAGTAAGAAAAAACAATTCAGATCATGACCGACTATGCACGTGCATATATGATTGAAAGAGAGGGAAAGGTAGGAAGAAAGTGTGTAAGGAGGAAGAACTGCTTTACAACAAGCTACACACTCTGAAATGTTCTGTCCATTCCCCTGTGTTTCTTCTCTAAATGCTGGTAATGTTCCACTGAGATGATTCATGACTGGCTGTGGTGACCCGCAATTTGAAAAAATACTGAACTCGACCAAGTGTCACCAAACTTTTCTGTAAAGGCCAGGTAAGAAATAGTGTCCACTCTGTGGGCCATATGGTCCCTGTCACAACCACTCAACATTGCCTTGCAGCATTACAGCAGCTGCAGACAATGCGTCAACAAACAAATGTGACTGTGTTCAACAGAACCTTCCTCATGCACAGCAGAATGCAAGTCTCATGTCGTTTTCATGTGCTATGGAGTCGTCTTCTTTTGTTTTCTTTTTAAACCACTAAATACCGTGGAAACCATCCCTAGCTTGAGGGCTGGGCAGAATCACGAGTAAGCCACAGCTTGTGTCCTACTAGATCCCACTACATCCCCCAGTGCTTGTGGTGGGTTTCTAATCCTTCTCTGAAGGCTCTGGCATCTGCAAATAGGCTGGAGGGTGGAGAGCCCAGACAACCTCTGCACAGCACCTGTGAGTCAAGGTCTAAAGCACGGTGACCGTGTTCCTCTGGGTGAAGTACAGTGTGAGTTTTGCCATATTTAATTATGGTCTCTGTCCCTCTGCACTGTGTCCCTTGAGAGAATATGCCTCCTTACATCACAGGTTCCTCATGCTGCCTTGCACACGACCTTTGTTTGCTTGTCTTCCCCATGAGCCAGTGATCCACTGGATCCCAGAAGCTGCTGGTCAGGGTGATGGCCGGAGAGCCTCTGCCCTTCTTAAGGCTTTTCTTGGCTTGCATCCACCAGGTGCTCCTTGGTACCCAGCTTCAGGCTGCAACCCCACAACCCCTCAGCTGCCCTAAAGCCACAGGGCTTGCAGCAGCCCCTCAGAGGCCTCACACATCAAAAAGCTCTTGGCCTTCAAGCACTGAATAGGAAGGAAAGCACTCACTTTGTAAAAAAAATCATGGTAAACTACACATAACAGAAATTGACCATTTTAACCATTTTCAAGCTTTTGTATGGTTCCATGGTGTTAAGAATTTGCCATTGTTTGCAACCATCACCACCGTCCATCTCCAGAACCTTTTCATCTTCCCAAACTAAAATTCGCTATCCACGAAATACCCCGTTTTTAATACCCACTAGACCCTGCTCTCCCCTCCCCCATGGTCTGGCAACCACCATCCGACTTTCTGTCTCTGGGAATTTGACCTCTCTAGGTTCCTTACATAAGTAGTATCTCACAGTACGTGTCCTTTTGTTTCTGGCTTATGTATCACACAGCATGATGTCTTCAAGGTTCACCCACGATGTAGCATATGTCAAAATTTCCTTCCTTAAGTCTGAATTAGAGAACACTCACTTTCACAATGTGGGTCCCACATTTTCCTGGGAAAGAAGAGCATGATCAGGCCCCACCCAGCTTTGACACATGACAATACTCAAGACAAAGTCTCTCCAGCAAGGTTGGATTCCCACTCCCTTTCCTCGCCGTCACTCTGTCCCTGGAACATTCTGCTGTCCGGCTCACTCTCTCCCTCTTGTCTAGTGTGGTGTCAGGGAGAGGGAGCACGTTTTATTTAGAGCCCTGAATTTAAATCTTAGCTGCTGCTTCGATTTATTAGCGAAAACTTACGACCACAGCTTCACCTAAAAAGAGGAAATATCTATGTTCCATATAATGATTGTTGTAAAAATGAAAGAAAATGAAAGATGCAAATCCAGCACAAATCTTAGACCTTAATGCTCAAATGGTAGTTGTTATCATTGACTCAATTAATAATGGTTTTTAGGGTCACAGTCCCAAAGGAACCCTAGAGCCCCCCAAGAGAATCCCAGAACCTCTTTTGTGAGACACCAATTGACTTACTAAAGGTACTGAGATGCTACTGAAAGTCCCGCCATGGGAACCCTGGCTTGGAACTCAGATGTCAAACACATCACTGCTTCCCTGGAGCCTCAGGCAAGCCTGCTTTTCTCTGTCCCTCGCCTTCCTTGTCTGTGAAGTAGATCAAATGATGCCTCTAACATCCTCCCAACAATGAGGTAATGTCTTCAAAGTGCCCTGAGCCTTTCACGGGGAAGTCATTGTCAAATATCCACCTGCAGTCACAGAAAAATGTTCGTTCCTAGGAATGACTCACTTAACGGGTCACCCAGTGCTCTGAGTCTCTACCTCAAGCCACACCCCACTCTAGGGGCCGGGGAACATGGACCCACCTGTACACCTCAGTCCCATCATCCCACGTGGCTCTGGACACTTGTGGGCTGCAAGACTGTGATCTGCTGCAGAACAGAGGTACCTAGTGTGGACCCAGTGGATGACCCCCAGAGCAGGAGGGGAGGACTGTCACATCCCTGGGACCCATGTGCTACCAGGTTTCCTACACTGATTCCTTTCCATGAATGGGCCCAAATGAAGATGCACAGAGGTCAGGATGTGCCCAAAGTCACACCACACCATTAAGGCTGAGAGCCACACCAGGCTTGTCCACCTCCCAAGGTGATGAACATTCCCCAGCAGGCGTTCTGCCAGGAACCATCCTCACTGTCCCGCAGTCACCCACCCAGGGACAGACTGTGTTGCTCACATCAGTGGCCTGACCTTCATTCCCCTTCTGTCTCCTTCATGACTCAGGCTAATTAGCCTCATGCTTTGTCAGACATCCAGTTGCCCGCGTATTGGCTATTAGGTTCGCAGAGAGAGGGGAAGTAAATTCACTGAGCACTTTCTAAGACCCAGGCCCTGATCCAGGCACTCCTGGCCACACATAATCTCTCCTAATCCCCATAATAACTCTATAAAGAGGGTATCATTACACCATTGGACAGAGGATCATGAAGATTAAGTAACTCTGGATACCCCAGAAGATGGACAAATGAGCTGGCCTAGTACTTTGGGAAACCTCTGAAGGGGAGGCCCGCCAAGCCAAGTCTCCCGCCATCCAGGGAGCTAGGCTCCGTCACCTCATCAGAGGCAGAGAGGCGGGGGAAGGCACATGGATCGTGTGGCAGGCTCTGATGAAGAGCATCCATCATCCCTGCCCCTCCAGCCCCTGGGGGTGGCACTGAACTCGTTCTCCGACTCCCGGGCAACACTCATCCTCTCTGGCCTCCTTCTACATGGTACACCATGGAACTGACCAGGTGGGGATGGCAGGAGGATCAGTTCTGTCTAGGTAGGACTCTGTGCCCAGCCCTGGGCCAGATCATGGCACTGGCCAGCTCCTCTCATTTCACAGCCATCGTATGGAGTTAATAATTCTATTTTGCACACTTTCTGTCTCATTTTACTTAACTTTCCCCAAGCAACCCATGCTCATGTGGTGAAGCGGCTCACCCGGGAAGCTTACCCCTAGAGAAGCATGAAGCCGGGATCCAGACCCCACTCTGCTACCCTTCTCCTAAGAGTCTGTCCAGCTCTGGCAGAGAGGATGCAGGCACTTCCCCTCCCCATTTTTGTGGATGGAAAAACAGTCTATGAGTAGAGCAGGGAAGTCGCTGCAGAGATTTGGGACTAGAATCCTGGGCACATTCCATCTTCTCTCGAGACGGTCATGAAGACAAAGACAGGAGGTGACATTGAACAGAAGCTAATGTTGACACACTGAGAACTCTGCCTCATGGTTCACTACCCCTCCCTTCCATGCAGCACAGGGGTCCAACCATCCTGGGCTTCCTCGCTGAACTCTCCTCCCTCCGGAGATGACTGGACAACAGCAGAGCTGATGGTGATGGGTCTCCCTGCCCCCACTGCAGGATGTCTTCTGTTTTTCCCTGACCTGCATCTTCCTGATTGTGTTATTTGCATGGCAACACAGGGGCATGGCAGGACTTAGAGACACCAGTGTCAGGGCCAGAAGGACAATGTGACAGCCCTCCTGGAAAATATGCCATGCACCACCAGGCTCCCCACGCTAAGCAAATGGCACCCAGGGCAAAGCCCTCTATGATTGCCCCCACTCTGGACCAGGTCCCAGACACGGCCTTTGTGTCTAACCGTGAGCAGGGTCACCGAGGCCTTGACCTTGCTGCACTTGTGCTTTCCTGTGGACTGTGACCAAGACACTGAAGGCAGGCAGCCCACGCCTGCTCCTAAGCAGGGTCTCTGTGGACTCCCTGGCCCAAGAAGAGGCCTGGTGAGCGTCTCACCTGACCTCAGGTCCACGCCTCAGAATACTGGGGTCGTGGATTCGCACGTGGGTGCCACCGGGCAGCCTTGGGTCCCTGGCCTGCACTCTGCTTTATCTCTAGCTTTTGGAAAAGAGGCAGCTCCAAGGAACCCAGGCCAAGTCCCAAGCCAGCTGGAGAGCCGCCCATGGAGGCCAGTGTGGAGGCAGCCCCACCCCCCGAGGACGTCCAGGCATGCTGAGGTCATCCCCATCCTGGGGACCAGGATCCTGCTGGAAGCTCTCCCTGCCTGCAGGTCAGGAGGTCAGTAGAGTCCCCAGGCCACAGCTCCTTCCCTGCCTGTTCCTGCCCAGGGTCCCTTGAGAGTCATCCCTCTCCCAGTGCGAGGACACCACCCAGCCTGGATGTCCCTTTTAGTTCCATCTGCAAAAGTCTGTGGCATCA